>JANHFN010001200.1:174341-184872 GCA_032468175.1 Toxicocalamus goodenoughensis | reverse complement strand
TGCTAACAAGGTAGCAAGCCGGCAGACAACAGCTGATGCCATTTGACAGCTCCCTTTTATAGCTGGCTGTCAAACGGAATCGGCCAATAGGAGCGCTCCGGCTTCCCACCGAAAGTGCGGACCAGAGTGAAGACTAGTCCTGTCAGTCTCGGTATGCTACAGTGGACTTTTGTGATTTTACCTTCCAGCAATATGTCTGATTTTATTCACTTCAATATTTGCTTGTTTGTCACCTTTGCTGCCCAAGGAATGTGCAGGAGTCTTCTCCAACACCCACAGCTAAACAAGTCAATTTTTCTCCTGTCTGGCTTTTTCATGGTCCATTTTTCTCAACTATAGGTATATAGGTAGCTGTGGGAAACACAATGGTGTGGACTAATCTGCACTTAATTGCCAGGCGGATGCTCTTGCTTTTTCATATTCAATTTGATTCATGATTTCATAATTGCTGAGTGACCCAGCACGATTCAGTGTTTTATTTCTGGACTGCATTCAGTACTTTGATCAATCTGCAATCCTAGAAAACTGAATTCTTGCATGCATTTGATCATTTCACCATCAATTGTTATTTTGACATTTCCAGTCCTCGCAGTGGCCATGAGCTTGGTCTTTTTGATGTTCAGGAGGAGCCAAATTTCTTGCTTTCTTCTTTAATCCTTTTGATCAGATGTTTCAGGCCTTCTTTGGTTTCTGAGAGAAGAATTGTATCACTAGCATAGATGTTCTTTCCTCCAATCTTTTCTTGATTCTTCAAGTAGCAGCTTTCTCATGATCACTTTGTCATACAAGTTGAATAAGAAAGCTGGAAAAAAAAGGCAACCTTGCTGTACTCCTTTCTCTATCTTAAACCAATCAGGGTCTCTGTGTGATTTTTGCACAATGGCTTCCTGATTTCTATACAGGGACTACACCAGTGGTGGGATTCAAGTTGTTTTACCACCAGTTCAGTGGGTGTGGCTTGGTGGGCGTGCTTTGCTTAATGCACGCAGCTTTCCCTACACCAGCTGAGACCTGCAGTGCCAATCAGCTGAGAGGATAAAGAAGAGAAAAGTGCAGGGGTGGGAGGGAAGGTCAATCATGCACTTTTTTCTTCTTTTTCCTCTCAGCTGATTGGAGGATTTTTCCCCCTCCTCTCAGGTGATTGTGGTTTTTTTTTACTACCGGTTTGGTTGAACCGGTCTGAACCAGTAGCATAACACCACTGGACTACACCGACTTGACCAGATGTGTCAGCATCCCCAGGGTTTCTAGGGCTCTCCACAAGCTTTGCATGATTGACACAATTGAAGGCTTTCTTGTAGTCAATAAAACAGATATAGATGCTCTTTTGATATTTTGGAGATTTTTGATGATCCTACATAGATTTGCAATGTGGCCCAACATCCGGTACCAGCTTCAAAATCTGGTAATTCCCTTTGGATGGTCAATGCCAGACATTGCTGTATTATCTTAAGGAGTATCTTGCTATCTCATGATGTATGAGAGCAACTGTGTTGCAATTGGAAAATCTTTAAAATAACTCTTTTTTGGCAATGGGGTGAACAATGGTCATCTCCAATCCTGTAGCCATGTGATCACTTCCCAAATTTTCTGGCATATGGCTGTGATGGTTGTGGGTGGTGTAGGCCTCAGCAATCCTGCAGGGGTGGTATCAACAGCTGAATCCTTGTTGTTTGGCAATTGGCTCAACACCATACTGCTTCTTCCTGAAGGATGGCTGGATCTATTTCTGCTTCCCTTTGCTCATCATCCCAAGGAGGTTGGACCTCTCTGTTGCTGACATACAGCTCTTCTGTAGGTTTTTGCCATCTGTTCTTGACACCTTGTTGGTTGGACAGTTCTTTCCCTTGTTTGTTTCTGATAATACTGTTATGAACAGTAAATGGTGTTCAAAATCTTTTGACCTGCTGAAATATATTCCTGCTGTGTCTCTTCATGTAGTCCTCTTCCAGCTGCTTGCAATGCTGGTCCCACTGGGTTTCCTTGCTGCTCTTTAGAAATCTGTGCTCACTCTCCATGCTTCCTGTTTTCTGGCTGCTTTGACTGGTTTTCTTTGTTCAGTTATTCTGATTGTTTCATTTGAGAGCCGCTTGCATTTTTTCCTGGCTTCTTGCATGGTACCCAATAATGGTTGATTGAATTTCTTGCCACAATATGCCCAGCATCTTCTCAGCAGAATCCAGCAATTTAAAGTGGAACCTTTCCTTCATCAATGGCTGCATCAGTACCTGGAGTTCCTGCTGGATTTGCCCCAGGTGCATCATTAATGCCTTGAATCTTCACAACATAAATACAACTTATTAATATCACCCACACATCAGGAATGCATAACTTGCTCTTCCACTTGTACTACATAGATCAAACAACTGCTATACACATAAAACAATGGATTCAAATGTGCAATATTAAAGAAAAGTGAGATAATGACACCAATCTCCAGGGCCACATTAAGGAAACTTATCATTGCATATAAAAACTTCAAAGCTAGATTTCATCATGAAGCTACTGGTTTACACTTTACCAAGAAGTTCAGTGCTGTTTCTTGTGGTTTAAACAAGGACAAAACATTAAAAAAAATTAATCCAAAGAACTTAATCAATTCCTACTGTTAAGAAAATAATTAACACAATTTACACTTTGTTATTTTCTGACAGCAGTATTTATAATCCCCACCTTAGCCAAGGGTTATTCATAACACTCAGAATAAAATTTTATACGTGTGATGAAATGATTTGTAATCCATAAAAGTAATTTGTTAGCTTTTATAATGCTGAAAGACTTTTAAAACATTTTTGTTGTTGTTTCTCTGCTAGAATTGACAAAAAAATGTATTTCCAGAAACTGGAGTTAAAATATTTGAGAGTTTTGCTCATTTAGGCCTAATTCTCTATGTCTCTAAACCAGGAAACTACCTCCCAACTACTTAAGAAATGATTCTCCAAAAGTGCATTTAATTAAAAATAAGATCTCATTTTGTATGTGTTCTCACTCTTGACTACCAGCTCATACCAAACTGCAGCAGTAAGGCAGTTCCCCCAAGAGACAATATAAATGATATGTTTCTACTTTGCATTTTGAAATTTCCATAAATTCATCTTTTTTTCTCTTAATCCTGTATGACGAGCTGCACCTATCAAACTAATATTACTGCCTTCCTTTTTGCCTTGGTTCAACTTCTCTTCCTCATTTAACAAACTGGAAAATTGTGATCCCCAGATCACTGAAAAATCCATAGGCACCAGCACAGATTCAAAATTCGAACCACATAATTAAGAACTGCCCAATTAAGTTTCAAGGATGTTTTTTTTACTCATAGCTCTTAACATTTTATGCTGCTTTTCAAGAGCCACAAAGTAATTTGATTAGAAGCTTTGTTAACCATACCAATAGGCATGTATATTAATTGAATTCCACCATTAGTAATGAATGAAGTAATTAAATGTTTCTATTCATCCCCAATCCACTCAATCCCAAAATTTGAGAATTTGCCTAGTTTAGTAATGTAACATGCATATTGGATGGATGGATGTTGTTAGATGTTCTTGGTGTATTTATTTCACAATAAATTGAAGACTTTATGGAACAACATTAAGTATCTAGAAAGTGCAATTTTCAGGAGTCCCAGCTGATTATTACAATGTAAATGAAAACTCCAAAGCAAAGGACTGTGAGACTTATACTATAAAAATTAATTGAAAAGCTATAGAATTCAGATGACTTGTTAGGATGCACCGTTTAAAATCCACTGTAATGGAGCTAAAAGACTTTATTGATTTGTAACATTTTTCAGTTACTTGTTGAACAAATCCAGAATTTGAGATGATGTACAGCCTGCTCAAGCCATCATATAGATATCTATCAAATTTGGATATTGAGTTTAGAAACAAAATTGATTTCAATTATTTGCTGGTGAAAGTGTTAAATGAGGGGATGAATCTGATCTCCTGGGAGAAAGAAGTTCAGATGGTGAGCCAGAGTAGAGCAAGAGATTTCAGATTTAAGACAATGGCAGCCTGCCCCAGAGGCCTCCAGATATTAGTTTAATAAGCAAGGAACTAGAGTACGAAAAACTCAATGCTGCCATCATTCTCTCACTTACTTTGCAGGAAATTCTGAACAATTTTGTGCACTGAGGAAGTGATATTACTTGAGAGACATGTCCAAGCACATCAGTTATAAAAGCTATTTTTAAAGGCCTATTGGCTTCAAGTGAAGGACAAAGGGGCCTGGGTCACAAAGAGTCAGCTACAAATTAGTGATTGAACAACAGCCACAAATTGACCTCAAATCAGTAAATATTATTTAGGAAGTAAGAAAATCCTTTGACTTAAATGGGGTCTGCATACCCATATACTTTTCTGCTGTAATATTTCCTTTGAAATTGATATGACTTTAACATATTTAAACAATCTGATTTTCAAAAAAAGTAGGTGTATACTATAAATAAAATCATAAATATATGATCCTAGACTCCCAAAAATATATTTCAACAATCAACTTTACCCATCAGTTTGAAATTATTGCTTAAAATCAAATTCCATCTATGACTGCATAAATTTATGTATTTATTTATAAAATACAGGACAGCCACTTGTCTGGAATGATATAGGATCTCCCACTTGAGCAGTGGGTTGGACTAGAAGACCTCCAAAGTCCCTCCAACTCTGTTATTCTGTTATCTTTAAAAAGAGGAGGATCAGTATTTTAAAATGACCTTTTCTAATGCTCCTTGAACACATCCTTATTTTGTCAAAATCTATACTAGGTTCTAGTCAACTGGTCAGAAGAAACTGAGCGTATTGTTTTATCACGATGATAACAGGCAAAATGAAACATAGTTCCAAATAACATATCATAGTAATTTTCATATCTTAGTTATCTTAGTAACAATAAGTTTCTCTCTATGGTGCAATCTAATAACAATGTTGTGATAATACTAATACTGGTAATAATGTTGTCTGACTAAATCTTACATTTCTTGTGCAAAGAAATCTTGAGCACTAATGTACATATTTTTCATGAATCACTTGCCAAAATACAGATTGCTTCAACTGGCAGAATTTCTTCAAAAGCACAAGGAAAATCCTTCTCATAAAATATGAAACTTCATACAAATTGTTTATTTCATGGGCTCGTTGCCTTGAGATGATTAGCAAAATTAGATTTCATGCTAACCTGCTCAAGCAGCTAGTATTCAATTAGGACCTTGATGATATAGGACAGTGGATTTAAAATAAATTCATTCAGGCTGTAATGAATGTACATATATCTCCCCAACACACTTTCTATATTTTTAATAGTTCCCTTTCCCCTAGATACATGAAAAGAAATACGAAATGAACAGGCCAGTTTCAAAAAAGACAGAGAGATATAAGTTCAGACGGTTAATGTGAGATGAATAACAGAGAGAATCTGAGAATATAAGGAGGTTTATCTTGATTTTATTGTCTCCAGAAAGGCATTGGGTTGTATAGAACATGCCAGAATGTGGAGTATATTAAGGCCAGAAGTTCTGGGTTTTTCTGAGGAACCATCACAATGAGCCAGAAGCTACCATAAGAATTGAATTTGGAATCAGAATAGAGAAGAAAGTGGGACAATATTACCTGTTGCCCCAATACATTTTCTACAATGAAAATATCAGAATAGCAGGATTGGAAAAGATAACCGTTGAAATCAAAACTGGAGGTCAAAACACCAAACAGTTTAGGGTTATTTAAGACAGTGAGACTGTTCTACTATCTAAAAGTAAAGAAGACTTAGAGTAATTCATTTTAAAAGTATAAATAGAAAAGAACAAATCTGCATTAAAATTTAATGTTAAGAAGACAAAGTGTACAGTTAATCCTTGACTTATGACTGTTTGTTCAATGATGGTTCAAAGGTACAACAGCCTCAGAAAAAGCAACTTATGATCCATCCAAGATTGCAATTCAGGTACTCATATTTATGATGAGAACGTGTGGTCATGCGATCACAATTTTGTGACCTTCCCAGCCAGCTTCTGACAAGCAGCATCAATTGGGAAAACTGGATTCACTTAACAACCACAAGATTCACTTAACAACTATGTGACTCACTTTGTAATGATAAACAAAGGTCATAAAATCAGGTTCAGTTACATGATCAGATCGACTCAGGATGGAAATTCCAGTCCCAATTATGGTTGTAAGTTGAGAACTACTTGTAATAGGCATTCAGAAAGAGAAAGAAAGAAGATAGGTACTTGTGAATTATGGACTTGGTGATGAACCCCACGAGTACTGTGTGTTGTGGCCCATTGGCGGCTAATGGAGCTGGCAGCAGAGTTGGACAATGAGGAGTTGGGGAGGAACATGGGCCAGTCCTGGAGGCTGAGGAAGCTTCGGACAAGGGTTCTGTGTCAGAGGCAGAAATGGGGCCATGACAGTCTGGCCGTTATCAGCTGCTTTCGGAGTCAGACAGCAGTGAGGTGGGGGAGCAGCTAGAGCTGGTTCCCAGCCTGCACATGTGCAGAGCTGCCAAAAGAAAAGAACTATTATGAAATAAGGGTTGACATGGGAGTAAAGCCACAAGTGGGTGATGAATGGCCCCTCCCATAGGGATTAAAAGAGGAGCAAAAGGCTTTTGCAGGAAACAATTTGTTAATTGCAGCAGTGTGAAGTTCTGTCTGTGCATCTCAGAGTCACTGTGCCCAGTCTTTCCTTGTCAGCACTGTGTTTGAAAATATTTACTTGGCAGCTCTCCAAGCTAGATAAGGTCTGTGCTCCTCATTATACCTTGAAAGACTGTTTTCCAGCCCTTTGGCTGAATGTGAATGCAAGAAATTCACCTTCATTTAATAAAAGGGTTTTTGCCGGGACAAAGAGTCTGCTTAGGGCTTTTGGGGGAAGCCTAGCCCAGCCCACTGTGGACTGCAAGGCAATCATTCCATTTGTAGGAAAAGAAGGACTGGTTGCTCCTTTAAGGTGATGTTCAGGAAGCAGGAAGTCACACAGTACATTTCAAGAAGGCAATAAAAACAGAAGATAGACTAGAAAGTCATCCCCTGGGTAAGGTTAGGGGAGGGATTTTAAATTTTTTACAGCTTTTGGTAATATTTCGTTTTTAAAAGGTTTTAAATTGTATAACTTGTATTTTGTCCGTTTTTAACTGCTGTACACCGCCCCGAGTCCTTCGGGAGAGGGGCGGTATAAAAGTTTAATAAAATAAATAAATAAATAAATAAATAAATAAGGTTGAAGGAATTCAAAGGAGGAGAAAGCAGCAAGTAAAGTTGGTGGATGGGGATCAAGGAAAGCATTTGGAAACATGATGGATTATCATTTTGGACAGTATGAGATGGCAGGCATTTGTCCACACAGTCTCCAAAAGGTAGACTTCCTCCTAAAACTTCCAGCCAACTTCCTCCTAAAACTTATGAAATTAAAGAAAACAGCTCAGTATTACCAGGTATGGGAGTGCAATCTCTTGCTTTAGAGCTCTGGCTCTAAGCTAGCAAAAAAAACCTTCTATTGATCAAATTAGTTTGGGAGAAATGGCACTAAGAAAATAACAGAGGGAAGCTTTCTCTATAGTACAAGTTGTACTTTCTTTATGGCTCAGTTAAATTTAGAACTTGTCTTTCCTTTGGGTAATCTTTCTTCACTTTATCCTCCCAACAACCACCTGACAGATAGGTTGGGTTGAGAGAATATATCTGGTTCACCAGTTTGCATGGCTAAGGGTGGATTTGAACTTGATTCCTTCCTGTCCAAGGTCAACATCACACCTCAGTATAATTGTGGTGCTAAGGCGGAGCTTCCATACTGTATTTACACTGAGATGCTACTGTCCAAAAGAGAATAAAAATTGGATGTGGTTTTGCCAAACTTCAGTATTTAAATTCAAAAATTTTTATGTCTGCCTACTGAGAAGCCGGTCGTATTGAATTCATTGGTAACTACCAACAATGAAAAACTACCAACTACCAACAATGAAAAAAAAAAGATCTGTGGCATTAGATAAATGTCCAGTCTGAGACCCAAGATGTCATTATTAATGTGACAAAAGAAGAAAGGCTTCCAAAAATAGTGAGAGATGATATTAATTGCACTTACAGTGGTACCTTGGTACTCATCATTAATTGGTTCCAGGAGGCACAATGAGTATCAAAAATGATGAGTGTCAAACTTTTTTTTTAAAATAAGGAATAATGTAGTGAGTCACAAGGCAGCCTTCAAGTTCTAGCTTGTGCATTGAGTATCACACAAATGATGAATAGCAGGACAAAATGCTTGAATCAAAATGTGTTGAGTACCAAATTCAATTAATACCAATGTAGTTGAGTGCCAAGATACCACTGTATTTAATTTAGGAGGGTAAGATGATAGTTACCATTTAAAAATAAATATGAATAAACTCAATTCTTTTTATCTGTCCCAATCTCTTCTTTAAATCTCCAAATCTAAAATGTTCTTATGAACCCAGAGAGCCTATGAAATCATAATCTTAACTTCTGTCAATTCCAAGGAGAAAGATTTAATTTTTAATATAAGGATTCAGATTACACACAATACTCTGTGTGTTATTCCAGTATCCCCAGTTCTCCGCTGGATTTTAAAATATGAAAAATAGCATTTAGTCATCATTAGGGTAGGTCATGGCAGTCCTATTAAAATCAATTTATCACTACTTGATTTCAACCATATCAATTTTGATGGGTTCCCTTTACAGATAACCAAAGCAAGGATCCAAATCAAATGACTCTTGTGGGCCTGTCAATGAATTACACCCCAAATAATTGCTAGCATGAATTACCTGCTAATAATGAACACGCTCCAAGTAGTACAGTTGAATGTATCTCTCCTGTATCTTGACACCATGGTAGGGATTTAATTATTTCTAAGTCACAGATGGATTATCGCTCTTAAAAGCAAGAGCAATAATCAAAGTAGAAGACTCACATTTTAGCATTTTTCATTAGGTTTTGCCCTTTTGTTTCTCACACAGACATCTTCCACAGATATAGGGATATCGTTCATGCTCCTTTTATTTCTTTGTTACAGTAGATTCAATTTAAAAAAATCTTATCCGGAATAGATGAATAACTTGCAACTTCTTCCATCAACTAAGTAACAGTCTAAACCAGATGTGCAAAAATTATACATATAAACCAATGTGGATTTAAATCAGCAGTTGCAGCTATAATATTAAAAGCACCCTAGTACAGATCATTTGGCTGTCAATAAAAAGTAGGTCAAAACCCAGCAGTTTGAAAGCCTTCCTGAAGAAATGAAATTGTACAGACTTTATAACAATAATAATAATAGAAGAATTGCTTAGAGGGACCACCTAGTGAAAATAAATTCTTTGGAAAGATACCACTTCTTAGAAGACCTGGTTTAGTATTGCCTGTCATGTTTTAGATAGTGCTGGTGCTATAAATAAAAGGCGCAGCCAGACTTTTAAATAAAACTCAGAAACAAAACTTGAGAAAATCAGAAAGGCATGTTAAGGATGTGGTAATATAATTTAATGATAGATAGTGATAGATTTAGTTAGAAGTTGACAATGCAATAAAAAAAATCAATAATACTTCCTTTTTAAAAAATCATGAAAATGCAAATATAGAAATACCAGCATGATAACATAAAGAAAAAAACAAATCACAGGAGGCCAAAGCAACAGGAGCTAAAGCCATCATCAGAACTGTAGGGAACAGAAGAACCAGATGGAAGGAAATTTAATAAAATAGCTGTCTCATTTTGACTAATGGAAACTCTGACCCTGCTTTCAGGATCCAGAGTAAAAGGGGACTCCGAGGAAGGTTTTCATAAGGAACGTTGTAGATCTTAAACACTATATTAAAGTTATCCAATCCTCCCATATGCCACCATAACAATAATCCAATTTTGAGATTCCCATCAGAGTAACCATATCTCTTAGATCCTCAAGAATCCTTAGTAGGAACTAATTAATTAATGTGTTAAATTAGTATCCATCACTTCTCAACAACCTTCTCCAAGAAAGGGAGTCTGGGCAATAGAAATCAAGGATGACTAGATTCTAGGATACCCTCTTAACGAAGAGGATATTTAAGCTTCTTGTAAGGTTGCTGACTTGGGCCCTTTTCAATTCCCATGTGAGTTTCTCCTCCAATCCCCTTCTTGAGATGAGTTGAAGGAAATAGGTGTGAATCTTCATTAAGCTTTTGAGAAGAAGTATTTTGGGTCAGGTTGAAGCACTCACAATCTAGTAATAGACCAGTGGTTCCCAAACTTTTTCAGTCCATCGCCCCCTTGATGCTACAAACTCATCCTCAGTGCCCCCCACCAAGGGTTGGGATTCAAATTTCTGTGGGCATGCCCTAATTTGAGGGTGTGGCTTTTTGGTCACGTTACTAGGTGGGCATGGCTTGCTGGTCACGTGACTGGGTGGGCATGGCTTGTTGGTCACGTGACTGGTGGGTGTGGCTTGCTGTCAGGTGACTGGGTAAGTGTGGTTTGGTGGTCATGTGACTGGGTGGGCGTGGCCAGGTGACTGGCAAACCAAATACAAGTGGTCCTCACTT
>JANHFN010001200.1:154599-165566 GCA_032468175.1 Toxicocalamus goodenoughensis | reverse complement strand
AGATAATTTCTCTGGTCTGGGAGTGGAAACCCCCAACCCCAACCCCCCCAAAAAACACCACAGATCAATCACAAGACACTACAAGAGAACTTTATCTGAATGAGATGGTAGCAATATAAGCAATGTAAGCAATATAAATGATCCTCTTGCTCTCTCTCCCCTCTCCCCCTGCCCTCCCCTCACATGTGAGGGAGTCACATGTTAACTTAGGAACCATTTTATTTAATGACCAGGCCATTGGAATAGAGGACACCAAATGAGAGCTTGTAATTTATTAAGTTCATGGAAGATAGCAATTCTGTTTACCCACGGAATAAAGCAACGAATAAAGCACAGTGATTGCAACAAGACTTCCTTCGTTCTAGAAGATTTCCCTCTAGCTTCCTTAGGATTGATTGTGCTCTCTTTGCAGTGTCCTCTTTACCGAGATGATTTTGCTGCACAGATCTTTCAAAAAATGGCAGCCAACGAAATGAAATGTGCCGTGAGCTTTTTTGCTCTTAAACGTCCTTTGCAGAACTAAAAGGACCACAGGAAGGGGAAAGAGATGGGTGTTTTTTAAAAAAATGCTGTTGCTTTTGACAGCCACTAAGCACAAATAGCAAGATTTGGTTTTGGCCTCGAGGAGAAATTTGTAAGGTGGAGACATTTTGTGTGAGGATACCAGTGAGAAATAACACAAGATGATACATTTCCTTGGAGAGTCAAAAAAGGGGAATACACAAAATTCATCTTGGTATGGTGTTTAATTAAAATTACTAGATGAATCAGTCAGCAGGGGAAGGGAGTTATTATTTTCTTTCTGGAACATGGAAAGTATAAAAGCTGTTTATGAGATTATCTCTAATTGTGGAACAGGGATTACTTCACAATCATCTGGAAACACTCTAAATCCTCTGTAAGGGTTCTCAAACATTATGCAGTAACGTTTGCACATAGTAATGCACATAGTAATGCAGTAATGTTTGCACATAGTAATGCACATAGTTGGGATAGGTGGGTGGGAAACCCTCAGCCAGGCAGGAGTGAGACCTCAAGAGTGGAATTAGCCTTGAATAATTGTGCAGATGTAAGATATCCAGAACTGAACCCCTTTAAGTTCCACAGAGCCTTATCTACCTGTTCCCAAGCTGAGATTGGCAAACTGAGGAGATTCCTGTATGATAGGCAGAATACAATAAAGTACTATGCTAGAATTCTAGATCTGTTTGCTTGTGCCTGACAGTTGAGATAGAAACCATTCTCTTGATAGAATGATGGACAGCCATTGTTTCATCCAACAATTAAACATCCAGCTCACTGACAGCACAGACTTCCATACATTTATCTGCTTAGAAATAAGTCCCACAACTGTAAGTCCCTTTCCAAATAAAGGTTGGAAACCAATCATCTAAGGCAATGCTACCCACCATTTTAAAGAGAACGAGCACCTCACACAGGTAGGATATAAACTGTCCATGTTGCTTGCATCTTGCTTCATCTACTGAATGGAAATCCCAATTAAAACTCATACTTAATTATGAAGTTTATGAATCTTGTGTTCTCCTAATCTCCTTCACAAGACTATTTTAAAGATCAAACTGAATCATTTATGTTGCCAGGGATTTTCAGCTGGGAGAGGAGGGTTATGGAAATAAAATTTTGTTCTTTCATACAGCATCCTGTTTGGGAATGTCTGTAGTGCGCTATACAAAAGAGTGTACAGATAGTCCTTGATGTATGACTATAATGGAGTCTGGGATTTGCATTGTAAGTCATGAGAGTTGTAAATTGAGGCACCCACATGATTGACCTGATTTTTGACCATATTTTTGGTAGTCATAAGCAAACATGGAGGTCATTTTATTCCTATTCATGTGTTTTGTTGACAACCAGCCAAAAAGTTTGGAAACTGGAAAAAAAGTCATAAATTGTGGTCACATGACTGTGGAATGCTACACCTGGCTATAAAAATGAACAAATTGCCAAAAATGTGTCATGCAGTCAAAATGCACCATGGGGTCATACTGGGTCACCAGTATCTTTTTTTGGGGGGATACCCCATGACTTCAAATGGTCACTATGCAACTGGTCATTAAAATGTATTTAAATAGAGATACAAAATAATGGAAGAAAACATGAAAAATGTTGAATATCCAGTGGTGGAAGTATGTCTCTGTGTATTTGTCTATGAGTGCATTTGTAAAGAAAATATTAACTATAAATGCCCAGGGAAACAGGGAATATATATCTGCCAAAGGAATTAAAAGCACAGTTCCAATGATCTCTTAACATATGTGACTGAACCTTAAGAAAAGAGACAAGGTGAGCACTCTTGATTTGAGTATTTTGGAGTTGAAGTCTTCACACAACATGAAAGGGGACAGATCAGCTCAAGTCACATCCACAATGCAGGGGAATTTTAGACAGGCCAGTGGAGAGAGAAGAAGCCACAGACAAAGTCAAATCCACAGAGAGAAAGAGACATCAAATTGATACAGCATGTCTGGCTCACAAAATCCAGATCCAACTCTCTGAAACAGGGTTCAAGCTGAGAATCAAAGAGAGGGAGGGATCCAATAAAGGAAAGGAAAGGACCTTCTTGCAAAAACTGAAACAAAAAGTGAATGTTGATAGCAGCTGAGTTGCTGTGCATAAAGCCTGTGATTTTCAGCCTCAATATTAACAGATTTTGATAAAGGAGAATATTTTTAGCTCATGGTTGAACTGTGGGGCTCTTGGTACTCTCTGAGCTTGTGTCAGAAAGCACCCATCTCAAAAACACCAAGGACCCCACACAGATAGGTTTATTTGTAATCCAAGACAGAACTAACCATTGAAACCATCCTATCTAAGAACAACCTATTCTTTTGATCTGTGGCTACAAAAATGCTACTAAGCCACAAATAGATCCAAAAATGTTTCCCCAGAACTTAAAATGAACAGAAGTGAAGAAGGAACAAAGGAAGCAAGGCATAATTTGGAGTGTCATGCAGGAGAATTATCAGATGAGGGAGCAGGTAGGTAGTCTTCTAATAAAGTGGTGTTTGATAATTTATTATACTTGGTTGTACAGTCAGACAAATGTTTAAATTGGAATTCACATTTTGACCCCCTATCAAGTCCTTCCCAAAGGTATTATTATGTGTTCACAACAAAGCGAAATCACAGTTTCCAATTCTTTAGCTGGTGTTGGCCTTCATATCTACCGAGTTTTTCCAAGAACTACCATAGGATGTCATAATGTATTGTTGTAGCATTTGTGCAGATGCAAACAATATGGCCATTTGTCATTGAGTGAAAGGGATTTTCTGGGTGCCATCTAAGATGTTTATGCATGGCACCCAGTGTGCTAATAATCACAGGGACCACCACAGTCTTTCAACGTTGCCAAAAAAGATACCAAAATCTGTCAACTTTGATTTTCAAATCTTGATGCTTTGTGATATTTTCCAATTCTTTGTCTTCTATTCTACTATCCCCTAGCACTGCCACATCCATTATCCACACTTTCTTCTTTTCAACCACAGTCATATCTAGTGCATTATGAGCCAAGATTTTATCACTCTTCATTCAGAAATCAGAATATTTTTAACCTGCTCATTTTTTACTACTTTCTCAAAAGTTCCCTCTAATTTTTCCTTACCGGTACAGAATAGAATACAGAATAATGGAAGGGACCTTGGAGGTCTTCTATCCAAACTTTTGCTCAAGCAGGAGACTGTATACCATTCTAGACAAGTAGTTATCTAATCTTTTTTTCAAAACCTCCCATGATGGAGCTCCCACAACTTCTGAAGGCAAGCCATTCCGCTGATTAATTGTTCTCACTGTCAGGAAATTCTTCCTTATTTCTAGGTTCGTTATCTTCTTGATTAATTTCCATCCATTGCTTTTTTTCTTGCCTTCTGGTGTTTGGAAAACAGGGTTGACCCCCCCCTTCTTTATTGGCAGCTCCTCAAATATTGGAAGACTATTATCATGTCACCCCTAGTCCTTCTCTTTATTAAACTAGACACACAATACATTGGACTGTAAACACAATATAAGAAGGCCATGGACTGTGTAGTTTTGCTTTAGTCAAAGGTGAAAAAAAAGATATATTTCTGATATATTTTAGTTAAATTTTGACTGACTTGCTCAATCACACCAAGGTTCAAATCCCCTGAATTTTATTTTTCTAGCACTGTTCACACAAGTACTTCTGTGACCAAATGGCATCTACTTTAAATATCTTTTTTCAAGTTTGTGTCTTTCACAAACACTGGATTACAATGCCTATTTCTTTAGTCACTGCCTCCGCTAGCTATGTATATGTATTTGAAGATTTCTCCATAGATAAAAATAAATATATAAGAAGATCAGTTAGAAAAAAAGAACCAACAAAAAGTTCAGAAAGCAATTAAAGAAATAAAAAGATAATTAAAGAAATGACTTCCAATCTTCTTTGCAACAGTTACAAACATATTATCCCTTCTCCCTCTTTAGGTTTACATTACAGAAATTCCTTCTATCCTATATTCAACCCATTTTTTTCTATTAGCAAATCTAGAAATCGTCCTTTCACATTTTTCACTGTCCCTCCAGGCTATTGTTGAGGACAGCTGTAAGTTTCACATCTGCTAGTCATCAAGCTGGGGGAAGAGATGAAGAGCAGGGACAGCTAAGCCTTTTTTCCTCTCTTGAATAAAAATACAAGTGTGATATTTCACTGGATGAGACATGAAATCCAGAAAAGCACTAGATGATGGCAAATTGATAAAGCAAAACTCAACTCCTTGCTGTCACAGAGTAGCTTTCTGGAGTTTTGCAGCCCAGAACTCAGGGGTGGGATTCTCCCAATTTGGTTTGGTTCGGGTGAACCCCTAGCTCCAATTATCAGCTAGCAGTGAACTGCTTCACTCTGATGATCTGCCTGCCCCTGCACTATACTTACCTATCTCCTCTCAGATGATTCATGTAGCAGAGTGGGTTGTTGCTCCCCAATAGTAACATAGCAGGTAAGGTTTTTCAGAAAGCTGTTCACACACATGCCCACGATCACCGAACCAGTTGTTACACCGGCAGCCATCCCACCACTTCCAGAACAGGGAGGAGGAGTATGAGGACGAGGAGGAGATACCAATTTTGCATGGACTGTACACCTAAATATAGAATCAGATTTTGTATTACATTAAATATACTGTAGTATTCTTGGGATTTTATTCCAACATAATGTTTCTCCGGGTTCTGATACAGATTGGAATTGCTGTACCTGGAGGGGAGAGGACACGTTAAAACTTTTATAAATCCCAGTCTTTTCTTGGAAAATTAATCTTCTCAAGGGATTTAAAATATGGGAGGGGAAGCCTCAATTCATACCAATAGATACTTTTAAAAGCCATTATATAGTGTTGAATTTCAAAAAGCAAACTGCTAAATTTAAAACTCCTCTTCCAAGAGTGCTTTCGTAAGTCAATTGTCCCTATGTGGTTAAGATAAAAAAGCAAAATCCAGACAAGGTAAGTTGTAGGCATGAGGGAAGACTGATTTGGAATAAGACCTAACATAGAGGAATAAATAAATTTTAGCTCCCACCAATCATACTAAAGTGCTAGCCTAGATCAGCCTCCATGCTTACCTTTTATTACTATTAAAGCCCACAATTGCTAACAACATATTTCAAGGAAATACTGATTTCTGCTGAATTGTCACAAGCTAACCCTAAAGGCAATCCCACCATTAGTGAAAAAGTGAGAAAAAAAATGCCTAGAAATAGGAGAAGACCAGGCTTAAGTACTTGAGTTTAAAGCTTGTCCTTTTCAACAAGTATTCAGATGTGAACTGATTCTATGGCTAGGTTCAAAGGTTAGCTAGAAGAGGTTTACATTATCATACTGTATTTTCATCCACCCAGCCATGATTTTGCATGGGCTGAGTTCACATAAAACACTAGATGAAAATGTTTTCAATATATCCAGACTTAACCCTTACCTATTAGGGCCAATAGTCCTTGAGTGACTTCTTCCCCTTGTAAATACATAATTTCAATGGACAGTAGCCCACTGTTAATGAGATATACCTTGTTCAATGAATTGAATATATCTTTATCCCATTGTGGGTTTCATGGAAAAGGCTACACCAGGCCATTGAAAGAAAGAAAGAAAGAAATAAAGAAAGAAAGAAAGAAAGAAAGAAAGAAAGAAAAGAAAGAAAAGAAAGAAAGAAAGAGGGAAAATAAAGGTTTGCCATACTGCATGTGGCTGAGTCAAAGAATGGAAAATAAAGATCAAAGAATAAAGGTTGTGCAATTCTTTTGATCTGTTGTAAAAGGGCTAGAAAAATAAGAATTGAACATAGTGCATTAGAACTAGACAACTAACATGGTTTTTCCCTCTTTCAGATTCTGCCAGGATCTTCTTTGTAGCACTCAGCAAGAAACTGCATTTCAAAGAGAAGTAGCAGATTTCTTCAATCCTGCCTCCTTCCTATTTCACTAGTCCAATGCAAGTAAGGTTTCGATCTGCACAGTCAAATATTGTTTCGCCAGAAATACTGTTTGTGAAGTATATCCCGCTATGGTCCTGCCCATGATAAGGTCTTAAAGAGTGGGATAGGCAGAGATATCATAATTGTAAAATAGCATCCTTTAAAGCAGGGGTGTTCAATCTTAGCAACTTTAAGACTAGTGGACTTCAATTCCCAGAATTCCCCAGTAAGCATGACTGGCTAGGGAATTCTGAGAATTGAAGGTCACAGGTTTGAAATTGCCAGGGTTGGATACTCTTGGTTTAAAGGGAAACACATCTGCTTTGTCTGTAGTACACTTGTATATTTAGAATACATCTTTGGTCCAAAGGTTGGATTGGATCATACATTCAGACATTCATCTAGAGCAATAGGTGGATCCTGCAGTTTTCCGAAGAGAGGTCCACAAATGGGATCTCAGTCAATCAATCTCTCTTCTACTGTCTCCCTATCATTTGCATATTCAGGTAAGCAGCCTGTAGCCTAAGGCATGCATATGATCCTCACCTTAAAGTTCTGTTGATCTTAATCTAATTTGAAACATCCTATTTAAAAGATCAGTTTTGACATCTGGAAAGAAATGCATGGCCTTTCCTGTTTTAAATTAAAGACAAAAACAAAACAGCAGCAACAGCAGTGGTGTCCCAAAGACATGTGCCATTTTGCATTTTGCCACAAGTCTACCCTGTTTGGACATGCATCAATGTCATCATGACCCACCCTTCCCTCAAGGAGGCCATTGCAGGAGGAAGATGGGAGGGGGGTGGATAGAAGTGGTCAGAGACAGAATGAATATTTGGCCTTTTGTCCCCACTCAGTCCTTGCTTCAGTTGTGTTCACCAGCCATTCATTAATAGATTAACCTAGATGGATTGTGTGCTTCCCTGAAAAAGGATTCACCTAGCCCTCATATTCCAAGATTATGGGAGTGACTTTGTCCGGTTGTGGGATTCATTTTTTTTTTACTACTGGTTCTGTGAGTGTGGCTTGGTGGGCATGGTAGGAGAAGGATACTGTAAAATCTCCAGTCAGAGGTGGTATTTTCCGGTTCTCCGAACTACTCAAAATTTATGCTACCAATTCTCCAGAATGGTCAGAACCTGCTGAATACCACCTCTGACATTGTCCCATACTGGTGCTCTCTAGATCTCTAGACCTAAATTCTCAGCCAAAATGGCCAAAGGAAATTGCTGGTTTGGGTAAACTGATATATATTCTTCTCCACACATAACCAAGAAGGTTGAAACTTATAAAGATGCCACCTTTACAGCAGGCATTGAAAGGTAGATGAACTCTAAACCTGTGCAAATTTTGAAGGAAAGGATCTCACCAGTTTCATTGCCTTATTTTTTAAAATTTGAGTTTTTCGTTTCCTCTAGGATATGAAAGTCAAATTTGTGGCATCATGTTGCTGTCATCTGATGTTTCACAATGTTTTTTCTCTTTGTGAAGCTGGGATGGTTGTGCATGACGATTCCAGCCCATGGGCCACCAGTTTGACACTCCTGCTCTAGGAATTTACCAGTAAAAGTTGGTTTTACAGTAGATGCTTTCCCATGTCTGTTTAATTTGGCACCAATAGACCAAACTGTCCTTGAGTATAAATTGCCTATTTTTGCAAGGTCTTCTAAAATAAATATGTAATCAGCACCAAATTGGCCAATTTGTGTCTTAGCAAAGAAATTAGGTCTTTGTCAGTTAGCCTCTGCCCACTTCAGAGTGGAGATCTGACGAGGGCATGTTGTGATTGATGAGGTTGTCCTGATCGGGGCTATGTTGTGCTGCCTCTGCTCTCTGGAGCTTTGGAGGCACCAGCAGTGTTGGCAGATGCCTCTCATCATTGCCTTTGGTGAAGAGCCAGGGTGGGCAGAACAAAGCTTTTCCTCTCCTGGGCCTGACTTGAAAGAATGATTCTTGATTTGCCCTTGCAAGTAGCGTAGCTTTGCTGCCTCTGATTTCTGAGTTTTAGGGTGCCAGCAGGGTTGGCACTGCTGGTTGGCAAGCTTAGCTCTGTTTGGGGAATACTCCTCTGCATGTGGTAAGCCATGATTAGGTCAGTTTGAGTTGGTTTGCTGGCTACATTCCTAACTTTTTGACTCTATATTGGGCTTGAGCTAGTGAGCCCACATTGGTTATCGTTACTATGACTTATACAGAGCACAGAATGGCAAGAATTTAGCAACTTTGGATTGATGGATTGAAGCTCTGTAAGGAAATGATTAATCAAGAGTTCTGGTCAAGACTTTATAGCAAGAAACAATCAGTCTGACAGTCAGGATGAGGCATTAGAAAGGATCAGGAAACCAGGTCAGATGGTTTACAATTGAAAGGAGCAGATTCAAACCTGGGAGAGGAGCAAACTTTGCCATTTGAAAGAATAATATGAGGGAAGGGAAATCCACAGGGCAGAACTGGCAACAAGACAGAGAGTAGGAAGACTATTTTTTAAAAAAACTTTTTGATAGTGAACTTTCAATTAGGCACAGATCCTAGAATCCAGAAATCTCCAGAAGAGTGGTTTCTAGCAAATGAGATTTGAAAAGAGAATCACACTGTTATCAGGGACAAATGTAACAATTATGCCAGTGGTAGGATTCAATTTTTTTAAAAATTACCGGTTCTGTGGCCATGGTTTGGTGGGCGTGGCAGGGGAAGGATACTGTAAAATCTTCACTCAGAGGTGGTATTTGCTGGTTCTCTGAACTACTCAAAATTTCTGCTACCGGTTCTCCAGAACTGGTCATAACCTGCTGAATACCACCTCTGAATTGTGCACACACAAAAAAGTTAGATTATTGTATGAGATTTGATTGTGCTAGAAATCTGGTGTGAGAGAAGCACTACTGACTGCTGATCTACTTTCTGTTAAATAAATATAGCAATCAAACTATTGCAACTTTTGAATGACTTTTGAAGTAAGTTATTCCATAGGGTTTTGATTCTTTTTCATAATTTTATTGAATATTTTAATTACAATAGCAAAAGCAAATTAAACTTGGGAAAGGAGAAATGGAAAGAAAAATTGCAAAAAAGAAAAGAAAGTAAGATAAAGAAATGAAATATATAATGAAGTGACTTCTGATCTTTATCACAAGTATAACAAACTTAATAACTCTTTTAACTGTTGATAAGGTTACAAATAAATATCTCTTCTTCCAATAACTCATCCTTTATTTATAGTGCTAGAGAGATGAACATTAAATGAATTTGGGAAGGGAGAATATTTCCTAGTACATATGCTTACATTTGCTAATTCTCCTTATTTTTCTTCCTGCTGCTATCCATCTTTCTCCTTTTAGGCTCTGCTTCATTTGACTTTCACTGTAGATTAAGGGGTGGATCTCCAAAGTGATCAACATTGACTCCCAGGGTTTGTCGCACAAACATCCAGATCTTCATACTGGATTTGGCATTTTTATTCACCTATCCAATCCTTCCCACAACCTGGGCTAAGTGGATATTGATATTTTATGGTATGAGAGGTATCTCCACAAAATGGAAACTGTTCTGAGTAAAGCTGCCTTTTGCCATTGACTGGTGTGAATAGTGGCACTACCTTTGCTTTCTTTTGCCACAGTTGTTCTATTTCTATTTGCATCTTATTATCTTCTCCAGTTCCTTATTTTCTATATGTAACATTATTAAGGTATTTATTAAATGGTTTCCATATAGTAAAAGTTTAAGGAGTATTCTGATACTTCAGAAAGGGGTTGATGAGCTGAAGCATTTGGAGACCTCTACTTCAGAGAATATAACAAGAAAATTGTCTTTCTACCTTCTCAGTTTGAATGTCCATACTTGAAACATCTCATATCTGCACAGAACCCTAACTAAATGTACTATACACAGCCAAAACGTTGTATTTTGTAACATTTTATGAACTTGCTATTGTTAAGATGGAAGTAATTTCCAGATAACTGAGCTGGGATCCTGAAGACATTTTACTATGAAGGGATTGGCAATCCTCAAGAGGAACTTTGGAAATTTTAGCCAAGGTAGGATTCCACATTCATGAGGTTTTGGAGCTGATTGATTATACTTACCCTCTGAAAAAATGCTGGCATTTCAAGGAAGAAGCATTTATGTCTAAGGCTGATAAGAACTGAGCTCATACAAGACACACAAATTGCTACTGACAGCCTCCCACTTCTAGTATAAATAGAACATGTTGATTAATCAGGTTTTGTGTTTCCATTACAAATTATTTGTTCAAGTCAAATATAGCAAGCTCAGTCTTTGTTTTAATTACTGCTTCCTCCTTCTTGTTAAAATGATTATCCCATGCTAATCAAACCTTAACTGAAGAAAGTGTAATAATTAGAAAGAAGCAATTAAATAATGTTAGTCTTTATGTTATTTTGGCTTAAAAGGTTATTTATAAGGTATTGTTAATGAGCATATGTGCAGGGGTGGGATTCTACCAGTTCGCACTTATTTGCTAGAACTGGTTGTTAACATTCTAAGCAGTTCGGAGAACCAGT
>JANHFN010001200.1:126564-137267 GCA_032468175.1 Toxicocalamus goodenoughensis | reverse complement strand
AGGATTAGGCCAGTAATTTCTTCTAACAACTGGTTCTCCAAACTGCTTAGAATGTTAACAACTGGTTCTAGCGAATAAGTGCGAACTGGTAGAATCCCACCCCTGCATTTAGTATTTTAGAAATATAAATGCTTTGAATATCATAAAAAGATGCAACCAGTTACCATTTGATATACCTATGTTAATTCACAGTGAAAGCAAAGATAACCATGGTATTATGAATCACCTAATCATGATATTATGAATTACCTGAAACTAGATTTTGAAAACTAATGAAATAAATAATTGAGATTTGTTTATAGCACAAATATTCATATGTGCACATTTTTAAAAATTACCATATTGTATTTAGGAGTTCAATGATGAAGATTATAAAATAATATTTGGGAAATCTTTCTAATCTTGATTGATGAAAGAAATGCAATTTTATGCAAATGGCTTCTTTTCAAAGAAGGATCATTGCATTTTACCTCCCACAGAGAACTCCCCCCCCCCGATTATGTGCACAGAAATATCAACATAGGAATAAGGGTTACTCATAGTTATTCTCTTTACCAGTTTATGTGTTTCAACCTACTTAAAGACCAACTCTTTGCATCTTTAATACAATAAAAGGGAAAAAGTATAGACCTCAAAATTATTTTGCAAAGAAATGTATAAAGTTCCATATGTTACATTTCAGTGGTTTATGTGGCACCCTTCATGCTCTCATCTCTGCAGAAAACAGGAAATGCAGAATTCCTACCAGGTTTCTCTGATGATATTCTCCTTCACAGAGAGACCAAGATGTTTAGTTGACATTAAATCTGTAGAATTGCCCCAAGCCTTTATCACCCTCATCAAGCACACAAAGAAGTAATGAACTTGTATCTCTTTAATCTCCAGAAAAAATTGGCAATACTGTATGCACACTATGCATTCTGTTCCTGAAGTTTTCTATAATCCTGCGCTATCTCTTAATTTAATAATCATCACAGTGGCAGGGAACCTTTTTGCATTAGAAGATAGTCTTGGTTCCTATAGGTCAGAGGTGGGCAACTATGCCCCCTTTATGACCTGTGGATTTCAACTGAGCATGGCTGGTTCAGGAATTCTGGGAGTTGAAGTCCACAAGTCATAAAGGAGACATAGCTGTCCACCCTTGCTATCAGTAGATACAGTTGGGCCACAAAGCATACTGTATGCACTTATCTGCAGTACACATTTATATCCATTTTTTTTCCTATAGTATCCTTTTGGGCTACCAAGTTGGATTGGTACTTGAAGATTATGTTGGAAATTTGAACTAAAATGTTATTAGCAAGCAGATGACACATTTTTCTATAACTTATCTCTTTTGACTGACAGCAGGAAGACTGTACAATTTCTGAATAGGAGATGAGAAACACTTTTAGATGAATCCCAAAGCTCATTCAGACAAGATAGAAATGATGGAAATGTGAGGAAGAAATTATTCCAGATAAAGGCATTGTACCATACAATTATATGCACACTGTAACACTATATTATATGCAGAGATATTAGCTTCTTTGCATTTTGATCAAATATAATGTATAAGGCACCTATATCAACAGATTTTATGGTGGGAGAGAATCAATGAATAATGAAATAATTTTAAAAAACAATAAAATACACAATAAAAATAATAAAAATTAAAAAAATACATGGTGCAGCTGAGACTCTAAAGTTTGTATGCCAAGTTAGCTCTTCATTGACAGGGTGAAATGAAATCAACGTGAGTGCCAGATTGGTTTTTGCTAGGAGTGCATTTCATAATCAGTGTATCACAGCTGAGATTCTGATATTCTGGTGTGATTTATTATATTAATATTATCATATATTATAAAATCTAAGGGGCTGCCACAAAGAAGAGGGGGTTGACCTATTCTTCAAAGCAACTGAGGTCAGGACAAGGAGCAATGGATGGAAGCTAATCAAGGACAGAACCAGTCTAGAAAAATTGGATATAAATGTGTATTGCAAATAAGTGTCTTGATAGATTAGTTAGAACTCCCTGATAGAACAACTAACTAGTGGAAAGGCTTGCCTTCAGAAGATGTGGTTGTCATTGAGATTGAAATGGTCTAGGGTCTCTTGCTTGAGCAGGGGTTGGATTAGAAGACAGCCACTTCCATCTCTGTTACTCTGTTATTGATTCCAGTGATGGATAACCCAACTAGGTGCACCTTCAAGCTACAGGGATTTCAGCTTGTTGAGGGCTCTGAAATCACTTCTAACCTCCATCCACTCACCCACTAAGTCACTAGGCAATGCAGTCCCTCTATAAAAACCATAGAATTCATTTCTAAATAGTGTTCTCAAGAACACTTAAACGCCCTCCATTCTTCGAAAATACGAGCTGATTGGATTTAGACCTCCTCTGGAAATGGACAGTGTGTTTCATTGTATGCAATTTATCATACACAGTACACTCTCTTCTTGGCTGCGGTTAACGTTCACTGTTTAATAATTGAGGGGTTGTCAGTCTTGTGCTCCTGGACTTGTTGCAGCATGCAATTTGTAAAGCAAATCTTTCCCAACTTGCATGCAAATCTATTTCCCATTTCATTCAGGACTAGTGGTTAAGTGGCACTAAGTGTCAAATTTCTCATTACCTCCATGTCAGAAATCCACTTTGACCATAACTGTACTGTCATTATTGAGTTTTAGGATGCTAAGCATGGAAGCGAGCCCACCCTCAAGAGGATGTGAAAGCAAACAGGCAGAGAATGATTTACATTGACCACAAGTGAACCATTCACTAGCCTGTTATAAACCATTCATTTGCGAAACCTTTCAGTTGGAGAGTCATGCTTCTAAAATGAATGCAAAAGGATCTCTTCCCTCAATGAAATTCAGAATCTTTTAGCACGGGTGATAGCAAGTGTTCAAATAAGGAGAAAAACTGCAGAGATCAGATGTTGTATACAATGTACACAATCAATTCAAATACCTTGATCATTTCGAACAGCAATGAAGGGTAGGGCGGGATAACTTGCCTGCTTTTCCTGTGAGGAACAACAACAACAACCCCTTTCTATCCCGACAGTTCCACATTGCTTTTACAGTTGTCTCTTTCAGCTTTTGCTGCCTTAAGAATTCTTTAATGTTTCAAAATAAACAGTTTCCGTTAACAATGGCCCACCTTTATATTTACCTCTGGGGCATCTTGAGAAAGAATATTTGTCAGAAGAGTAAATTGTGACTAGTTATCTCCCAGTTGTGTACTTGGCAGATGTGCTATTCATCAGTGGTTCACATGACATCTCTCTAAGATGGTGAGTTGGAAGACTATGCCAATTTTACTAAGTGCAGTCCTCCACACCCATTCAATGAATAAGAACACTGTAGCCAAAGAAGCAGAAACTAGATTTTAATGTCTGTTGCAGAAATCTGCCTGCATTAGCTGGGTGGCAAATGACTTTCTGCCTCTGTTAGCTATACTTTCTGCATTATATGAGGAAAAGTCCCAATGGTCACCAGGACCAACTATAGAGATCTACTTGAATGTACTTCCCTGAGGAAATACCCCATCTAACTGTTTTCCAGTTGTTAAAGTATCTAAAGGTAGGAGACCAGGACAGAATAGAATGTCCATTGGTGATTCATCTTCCATAGCTGCAATGTCCTCACTTCCTGAACTAGTTGAGGCAATCTGGAGACATCAACAAAGCTGCTGAGATTCAGGAAAGACTCAGAATTTTATGTCTTCTACATAAATCTTTTGTTCCATTTGATGTCTGATCTTGTTTATACAGCAAAGCTATCTCTGGCCAGATAATATTGCTGTTATCATGAAAGAATACCTTATACTAGGGGTGTCAAATTCACATTGTCACAGCAGCATCACGTGACATATAGGGACTTTCTCCCTCTTTGCTAAACAGGTGTGGGCGTGGCCAGCACATGATGCATCTGGCCCATGGGCTGTGAGTTTGACAACCCTACCTTATACCTACAATCTTAGCCCAGTTTTTTAAGCACGGGCATTATTATGTGCTTCCATATGACACTGGGAATATAAAAAATAATAATTAAACATTGAAATCCGTTTGGCCTATCTCACAAATCGTTTTGAAAATAACAGGTGGCTGGCAGCACATGATGATTTAGGGACTATTTTTTGGGGGGGGGGAACTAAGCAGGTTGCCTCTGGTAAGTAGGGGATGAGAGAGCACCAAGAAGTTCCAGGATTACTGGCTAGATTAAAAAGTTATAAAGTAGAAGGCAATAATAAGAAGAAACCACTTCTACATTGTTGCTAAGAAAAAATATATATTGTCCAAATATCAAACTGGACTTAACAAAATTGTGTATCTATTTTTAGAAGTCAGTTGGCACCAACTAGAATATTACTGATAATGGATTGTCAATCTCCCCCCCTTTTTTGGTAACAGTGCAGTGTTCTGCAGTAAATTAGTTAATGAAGTTCAAGGGTCCTTCCATCATGGCTCAAATAAAAATAATAATAGTGATTTATAATCCTGATCAAGATAAGTATGTGTATGTGTATGTGTGTATGTCTTCAAAACTTCCCACCTCTAGTTCTGAGCTATGAAAAAGCTACATAATAGCTACATAATGTTTGTTAAAATCAAAGTAATTTGACCTTGAAAGACTATTTTGTCTGCTGTCCACTTGTTCGAGAATATATATATCCTGAATTTCAGTTATGTTTTTGTATTCATGTAGCAATTGTTTAGTGCAGTGTTTCTCCCTTGGCAACTTCTGTGGACTTCCAACTCCCATAATTCTCAGCCTCCGTGGAATTCTGGGAATTGAAATCCACTCATCTTAAAATTACCAATGTTGAGAAACACTAATCTGGTTGATGGGTGCGAATCAAATGCAATCCAATTAATTTGCACTGGGATTTTTTCATTTGTAAAGATGAGCCTCATCTAATTTGGTTTCTAGTTTATGTGCTGGGACCCCAGCTTCTAGAATTTTCAACCTACAGGCTTAAATTCTGCGAATTGTGTCCTAACTTCTAGAGTAAAGAGGGAAGGGAAAAATTGCAGTCTATATATGCCATTTATGCCAAGTTCTAAATCAACTTTAGCTTCTAGAAAGAAAGCTCAGTTACACTCAAGTAATACACAGTAATCCATTCTGTGAAAAATAAAGTCTTGCAGATACAAAATTGAATTTTATAAGAAGTCACCGTAGGTCAAGGGGGAAGACTTGCACAATGAAATCAGTCCAAGAAAACATTTTGGAGGATTTAAAGCTGCCATCACAAGATTGATAAGACAGTTATGTGGTGGAAAGATAAAGACAAATATGAGTGAAAGGGAGCAATAGAAGACAAAAAAACAGTACAAGGTACTAACCAATGTTAGTTGCAAAAGGACAAATTTCTCAAGGATTACTTAAGTAGGAGATTCACGCTGCCTGCTTTTTAAAAGATTGCGATTTCACTCAGACTCAGTGCATTTATGAATACACAATTTACTGCCATTTCCCAAGAAATGCTATTGATTTTCTAAGAAAGTAGTTCCCAAATAAATTTGGATTTGAATTGCCATCTTTTCTTTATTAGACATGCCAGTCTCAGCTGTCAACAGGCAACTGACAATTTTTACAAGGAAAAAAACATTAATAAACAAATGAGGAGAACTTTCCTTGCCTATAATTTTATATTTCTATCTGCTTAAATTTGAACAATATTAAGACATACTGCAGGGAACTCAAAAGTTCTGAAAGCTGATCTGATGAAATTGCAATAATAAGTGACCCCCCATACTTCCACTCCTAATATTTTTGCAGGTTGTCTGCAAGATTTCAAATGAAATCAGTCTTACTGATGTAGTTCAACTTTCACATAAGTATAATTCATTGAAAATGAGGCTTTTAATTTCATAGCATTGGTATGATTTTCTTTTTCTTTTTTGCATTTATGTTATGTAAAATGAGTTATTGTCCCTTGCAAATTAGATCTCTCCCTAAACCTGATCACTAAATAATTTAGGAGTAGCTGTAATACTATTTATGTTCAAGTTGCACATAGAGACATGAAGCAATACTTTGACTGCCATTTGGGTCCTGTATATAGACCATCCAACCTTCTATCCTGAACAGAAAGATCTGAGAAGAGTTTGTAGAATTGTGATTCATTTATTTTCTTTCTATAGGAGTAAATTTTGACTGTGGTGAAGGTGCTCGCCTTGCACACGGAAGACTGAGAATTCAATCCTAGGTAACAGCAGATGTTTCTCTCTCAGGGCACAAAGAAAAAAAATATCTGCTGCGAATTCTGCATAGGCAACAGGAAGGGCATTCAACCAGTAGATGCTTAGCTCTATTCAATTATTTTGACTCTATCCTGAATTAAGGAACATTAGGGTTGAAAAAAGGAAAAAAGGGTAAATTTTATAAGAGACTGAGATAGCTGGAAATGTAAGGCAGCATTGGTAAGCCATGGCTCCTTCAGCCCCATTAATGCAACCTGCCTGAATCACTCAAAATCTCTGTTTCTAAAGACACAGTTTTCACCGGTTGTCCCATGGCAGCATTTTATCATCTATACTGCATGTAGCCCCCTACCACAGAAAGATTTCTTGCTCTTAAATTAAACTAAAGCTATAATGTAAGATGTAATATATGTCTTTTACATCACCACCAATGTAAGGTATACTATATTAGGAGGCACCTCTGGGAGTCATACAATTCCAAATGAATGAATGAAATGGAAATGCAGATGACTGAGAAGAAGAAAAACACACCGTCCACCTGAATGGCTTAAATATCTAATCAAATTCCTAGGCAATTAGGTAGCAAGAAAATTTCAAGAGACTCTGTAAAGAGATTCCTGAGCACACATACAATGGATGATGTTTCTCTCAGTTTGCTCAGTCAACTTGCCAGACTAGATGTTCTCAGTAACTGCCATCCCAAAAGACATAAATATTTGTTGACAGCAAATTTCTAAGAGTCATGAACAAACTCTTAAGATGTTGTTGCTTCTTTCAAGTTCATAAAACATCTTTGTAGAAAGGTACATATTTGTGGTTGATAAAGCCTATTCGCATTTGTTTGTTATCAAGCAGAATTTTTGAGTTTGTAAGTTATTGTTTCTTCAATATATTATATTTTTAAAAATACATTAAACTCATCTTGGACCATCTTAACATACTGCCAAAAAGAGATGACAAGCCTATCCATCAATGTAACTTTGTGCACTTCTCTGTGTGTAATAATTTGACAACCATTTAAAAGAACATTATTGATTTTCTTTAAATCAGCTTTCATTTCTGCATAGAGAAATGCTGGGATATTCTGCAGTGGTATATGTTTAGAGAAAATTCAGATATTAGGCAAGCATCCTGAAAAAATGTAATGGATCAAAAATGTATAATGGATATAAAACACTGAAAGTAAAAATTATGATGTACAATAGATCAGTATTTCTCAGCTGTTTTTGAAACTGATATTTATGGAGATTTTCAGTCATCCAGATCATAAACTGAGTCAGAACTGAAGAAGCCTCTTGGATGAGAAGTGAAACGTCTTCAAGGAAAAACAAAGTCTATTTGCCTTTTGAAAAAGCACCTTTGGGATTTTGAAACTGATCTGATGCATTTTCTGAATTTGTATACGTAGGACAGTAGAATGCTGGAGATGGAAGCCCACAATTTAGACTGTAGCTAAGAAGAAATTGGTAGAACAGATTAATTAAGTGATTCAACAGAATAAAAAAACAGGGTCATAGGGAGACAAATAAGAAAGGTTGGAACATCTAGCAATAACAATAAGTCTTAAACTTAGATATCACTTCAGTGCTTTACAGCCCTCTCTAAGCAGTTTACAGAATCAGCATATTGTCCCCAACAATCTGGGTCCTCATTTTACCAACTTCAGAATGATGGAAGGCTGTGTCAACTTTGAGCTGTTCAGAATCGAACTCCTGGAGCAAGCAGTGAGTTAGCCTACAGTAGTAGTCCTGCATTCTAACCATTGCACCATCATAGCTGTTATGTAGGTGAACAATAAGCATCAAAAGCCCAAAAATGTATTAAATAAGAGTAGATGGCTTTTTGGACATATTGTATGAGTTCTGGAATGTGGACCAGTTCTAATACAGAGAAAAAGAGAAGTTGCTGAAAGGGACAGAAATCTGAATTTTCTGCAGAAAGCTAGGTAGAAAAACACAATGGAAATAATTATTTCCTTCCATTCATTCTATATGAATGCACATTCATAGATGGTTTGTTTTGGGTTTAGACAGATTCCCCAAAAAATATGCACAGGATTATGGAAAAGTTCTAGGGTAAGTTAACTTTGGGGCCAAGATCTTAAATCAGCAAAAATATTCCCAACCAACAACCTTAAAATTCAGATCCTCAGTTTGGCTGTTCCATCTTTTCAATTTAATAGCAATAGCAATAGTACTTACTCTTATATACCACTACACAGTGCTTTACAGCCCTCTTTAATCAATTTACAGAATCAGCATATTGCTCCCAACAATTTTGGTCCTCATTTTACCCACCTCAGAATGATGGAAGGCTGAATCAACCTTGAGCCTGGTGGGATTTGAACTGCAAATTACAGGCAGTCGATAGGTAGCAGAAATAGCCTGCAGTACTGCACTCTAACCACTCTGCCACTGAGGCACATGTTAAGGAGGTTAAATTAAGGAAGTATATTATGAGTGCCTGATCCCAAAACCTGAATACAACTGTTCTATCCTGCTGTTCTGTATATACCATATAGCTGTTATGTAGTATGCAGTAATTAATGCAATAACAAAAACTACATCCGGAAAAAATTGTAATGATTTCATTTGGAAATGACTTTTTAATCTATTCAGCTTATTCATTAGTGAATACTATCAATTGGCACAGACCTCTAAATTTACAATGAATTGTTGGGCCACAGAATTTTCAATATATGTTGTAACTTCTATCCTGCATCAAAGAATGACCTAATTTCTCTTCTGACGAAACAGAAAAGTATGAAGGATTTGAAATGAGAGGTCCTTGGGGCTCTCTAAGTTTAGTTGTTTTGCTCCAGATGTTCTTTTGCAGATGTTTCATTACCCAATCTGATGCATTGATGGTGTTATCTAATTTGGGTAATGAAACATCTTCAAGGAAACAACCAAGCTTAGAGAGCATCAAGAGACTCTCATTTCAACTTTGAGCTACAAATATTCGAAGAATTTGAAATATTTTACAATTACCACCACCTCTGGTTTGCAAAAACTTGAAAGACTACTAGATGGTAGCAAAGAGTTAGAATTTTCTCTCCATTTTTTTCCTGAGAATCTCTGGTTGTCTGAATTTTTTTGCAACACAGTTAAACAATAGCTCTAAGCTCTTTTTATTTTCTGGACCAGTTTAACAGAAGAGTGACAGACAAAAATCAAACAGTTGTTTATTTCGTTGTTAAACATAGTCATGAGATGATGGAAAATAGTTTACTTGCTATATATCCTGGAGTCAGACAGGTGAAAGCAAAGAAAACACATAATTTGGCAACCAGACACGGAACAAAAGAAATCAGTACATATTTAATTCCTGGTAAGAAATGTCATGAATATATAGAGATTCTCAGAGGGAAACTAAAAGGAGTGGGCATTACTTCCTCATCAGTTAAAAGCACTTTCTTCTGAGTTTGCTGCAGCTAAATAGGAAATGAATTTCAAGAGCCTGATTAAACATTAATGCTACATTAAAAGAAGTAATGATCTGAAGAAGTTTAAAGAAGCTACAAGTGTTTTTCTTCACTAGTCGCCCTTCCTCCCAGGCCATCCCATTTCGTTTATAGATGCCAACTGCTCTGTTAGTTCCTATAGAACTGTCAAGCACAAGCAACCAGAACCACTCATAACTAGTCCCAAGTAGATATTTCATTGTTGATCCCCTATATTACAAGAATCTCATCAGACTGTTTGCCGTCCATTGTGAAATGGCAGATATAGACATAAGGGTTTGACCTCAGTTGTTTCCTTCCGCAAACAGAACTTAAACGGGATGATCTCTTTACTACTCCTAGAGAATCTCCTCCCCTTCAGCTGGTGGTTTCATCACAATAGCATTGCATAGAAACCAATGGTGAGAATCCTCATCTACACACGAGTATAGGACAATGGGCATGAAGACTACTCTGGACCAGAGCTAAAGCAAAGAGAGGGAAGAGGCTGGATAATTGCAATCAATGCACAAAGATCAGTAATTCCCCTGTGCCAAAGTGAGAAACCCTTAGCTTGTTACACTCCACAGGCAAAGAAAGTGAGTTAGATTTTGAACTTTGGTTCATTTATATATATAAATCTTGAGCATTCCATTCTGCAGTTGCTGAATTTTTTCAATGTTCCTAGTTGATAGCAGCATAGGAATTAACTGCTGGGAAGAGGTCATTCAAGAGCATATGATATGACACTATCTAATCCTCAGATACTCCCAGCCAAGCTTCAGAAGGTACTTAGTAGCACCTATCTGACTAACAAGTTTTATCAAAAGACATAAGCTTTAATGGCAAATCCCTTCTGATTCTGTAACACAGTTTGCTTGTTTGTTTATTTACTTATTTATTTACTTATTTATTTAGTCAAACACTAAATATAATAGAAATAAGAATGAACATAAGTTTAAATACATGAAACAGAAGCTAATAATTGGGGACAATAGGACAGGGATGGTAGGCACGATTGTGCGCTTATGCACGCCCCTTACAGACCTCTTAGGAATGGGGTGAGG
>JANHFN010001200.1:59433-70808 GCA_032468175.1 Toxicocalamus goodenoughensis | reverse complement strand
CTGATGGAAGGCCCCCCTGGACACGGCCGTCACCTGATCGTCTAGCGACAGCTGCGCATCCAGGAGGACACCCAAGTCTCAGAGTAGTTCTGAGAACTGGGAAATACCACCTCTGACTGGAGATTTTACAGTATTCTTCCTCTGCTACACCTACCAAGCCACAACCACAGAACCGGTAGTAAAAAAATTTGAATCCCACCACTGGCCTGACACTATGCAACCTCAGAAGTGGACCTTTTTTGGTGGCTACATCTGCTCTCTGGAACAATCTTCCAGCAACAAACAACAGGCCCCAAACCTTTAGACTTTGCAGAAAGGCAATCGACATGTGTCTGTTTTCCTAGATGTTTGGGTCTTGGTCCCTTCTTGTGGTTTCCATTTATTTCATTTAGTTTGCCATTTTCTATACCTTACCTAGCTTTATCTTTCAATGATATAAGGTTGGAATTTGTTTTTGTTTAATGTTTATTTTGCTGTAGGCTACCTGGAATGGTGTCCGTTGATTTGGGTGGCTGTATAAATGCAAGAAATGAGGGGAAGAAGGTGGTGAGGGAGAGGGAAGATAAAGGAAAGTAGAATTGGATGAGATTGCATCTCTTCTGAAGCAGGAAATCTACAACCTGGACACGCTTTTTGATCCTGAGCTGACCCAAGATTTGCAGATGGGTGACTATGACAAGAAGTGCTGTCACAAAATTATGAGTGCATTACTGTCCTCAGCAAGGATATCCATGTTCTGATCATGTCCTGTCTTGACTGCTGCAATGTGGTTTACTTGACGCTATCCTTCAAATGTATGCAAAAGTTGCCACCTGTGCAAGCATCAGAGCTAGGCAGCTAACTAGTGGAAGACACAAGGTTCACATTATTCTCATGCGGAAAGATTTTTGCCAGTGGTTAATTGCTTATTTGACACATTTGTTCCTAAGCTAAAGAATGAATTACCTAAGGATGCTTCCCTTTAGTCAGCTGTTTAATTTTTAATTAATTTTAGTATAAATTTTAATGGGTGTTTTTTTAAACTTTTCAAATTCTTTTTTTTATTGCTAGCAGGCTTGAATGCTCAGTTGTGCAAAAACAAACACTGGTTGGCTATACCAATGAAAAACTGAATAATATTCCCTATGCTATTGCCAGTGTATGATATTCTGAACTCATTCAGGCAGTGGCAGTGTGCTATCTAATGCAGTGAACATATGAATCCTTCAGATAAAGCCCCTGAGCTGTGCACATACTAACTTCTGTGCAAGCCAGGGCTCACCACATCAATATTTTAGATAACACCCTATCTGAACCAAGGTAATGGTAAGTAGATTTCAGTGGAGGAAGGATCCTATCATTTTCTACCTTGCACAAAGCAAGAGGATAGGATGAGAAACAGCATTTTTCTGCATGTTCTCAAAAAATTCTGCCTTCTGCTCTGACAGTAATTGTAGGCTCTCTCTCTCTCTCTTTTCTTTTCTTTTTCTTTTTACAATATAAATGTATACAAGTTAAAGTCTTGCCAATCAGAAAACTGACTTTGAGGTTAACCTTTTTTTTGGGGAAAAAGAGCATCAATTAATTAACACCTTAGTGTTCCTCCCAGAACATTTAAATTAAATAGGCACTCCATATCAGTGTTCACCTAATTAATCCACACTTTCTATAGAGAGCTCACATGGCATAACATGCTGTTTGGTTTGTTTGTTTGTTTTTAATCTCTCGCTGATTAATGTTCAGGCCTTTCCCTGTGGAGTTATTGTATCTCATTCCTGGCCTTCCCAGGGAAAAAGAGCAACACATTCCCTTTATAGCATACCTTGTCTTTGTTGTCTTTGAGTATTCTGCAAGTATTAGCTTTCATGAAATGGCTTTATTAGCATTGGGCTTCTCCTTGTAACGCAGTCAAAAGTCTACAGCAATGAAGTCTAAATCCTACATGAAACACACCCTTGGACATGCTATTTGGAGTAAGTGTGCAGAAGCATGCAAATTGCAAAAAAATGAAAAAAGTGGAGGTAAAAATACTAGCGAGGATAAAATATGATGGGAATGTATTTTGGTAGTACTGGTGGAAAGATGGCCATGTGTGTAACCCATATCTTTTAATTACTAAGCAGTAATTTCTTCATTCTGCAGAGCTGCACATTAGAGTCACAGGCACCACTAATAAAAAGTTCTTGACATGTTCCTCAAACCTCAACATCAGCTCAGCTTCTTTGCATGAGGCTACAACATTTAAACTTAAATAAAACTGAAAACACTTTTGAAGTGCAGCTGCTGTGCAAAGGGAAATAGCTAAAAATAAATAAAAAAGACTCGCCCTTGATAACCGGGGAAGATATTCAAAGTTTTTGCGATTTTGATTATTCCTGGCAGAGAAAGCTAACGTGGTGTTTTCAGCTATTTTGGACTTTAGTTCTCATCAGCTCCAGCCAACGTATGTGATGAGAAGGGATGGTAGAAATTGGAATTGAAAACATTTAGCAGCCTCTGGGCCAAGCTGGATATGACGCTAAATTCATCCTTGCCTTTAATGCACAACAGGCTTTTTAAAAAAATAAAGCCAGCAACCCTAGGAGGGAGGAAAAAATAATTGCTGAGTTCCATGGAAAAATAGTATCGTTCTGAATTAAAAGTTACACAGACATGATATAAAAGAAAGCTATTTGATGTAATAGCTCTTTGGTTTTAAAATTGTTAACTGAATGAATCCAAGATTTTCAGTTCAGCTCTGTGAAGAATCAGACCCAGTTAATAAAGGGGTGATGGTGTATATTGTGAGATGTTCCCTTTTCTAAGCTGACAATTGAGGTACCCTTTTTAAATGCAACAGTGAAATCCAAAAAGGGAGCAAAGATCAAGTTGTGACACATCCCATAGTGGACATTCTAATTGATCTCGTAAATCCTTGGTTAAAACCTAGTGAAATATCAGACTAGCAGTGTGTCACCTTTGCTTGGAGAGGAAGTTCTGGCCAGAGAGGACAATGGGCCTGACCTAGCAGTGTCAAAACAGAATACACAGAGTCTGCAGCTGGCATTTGTTATCTCAGAGATGAAAAATTAATTCAGAACCGAAAATATTGAAGCCAGAACTATAGCCAGGCCAAGAACTGAAATGGCTCGGAGGCAGACAATAGATGGTATCCATTCAAAGATGAAAACAGAAGCTAGAACCACAGAAATCACTGATCGCTAAAGCCAAATTGGCATTAACTGGCATTTGTTGTGAATCAGAGTGAGACAGCAGCCCAAAGCCTGTTGAGCCCCTGACCAGAAGGAAAGCTCAGGTTAAGCACTCCTGAAAATTCCTCCTTTATCCTTGTGTGAGAATAACTGTTCGATTGATGCCAACATAAGATTTGTTATACAAATAACAGTTTAAAAGATTAGATTTTATCACAGCCTATCATGGGAAGGAAAGAAAATGAACTAAACCGTCTTCTTATGAGCTACCCTGTAGCCGATCATACTTCCACTCAGAACATTTCAGGGCGTGTAGACTGAGAATTAAGCTTCACAAACATCTCACTCGCACCAAACACTGCAAATGTGTTCTTGAATCTAAGCAGTTTGTCTTTCACATGAAAACTCTTTTCTGTCTCCATGTCTAGAGTGCCTCTTTGCCAATTTGCATCCTGATTTCTATCCGACTTTTTGATCCCATATTGCTAATTTGGAATATGACATAAAATGAATTTAAAATTTTATGCAAACTGACTTGATACAGACGGTCGTGACATATCGACCATAAATTGGAACTGGCAAGTCCGTCACTAAACAACATGATCACTAAACAAGACCATGACTTGCAATTTTATTGCTGGCTTTTCCATCAACTCCTGGTCAGAAGCCAGCTATGGCATGTGCAAATGGTGATCATGTGCTGCGATGGTTGTTAAATGTCTGCCAATTGAGAAGTGCCCAAATCTTGATCACATGATTCGGGGGGGTGCGATGACAGCCATAGATCTGAAGAGTGGTTGTAAAGTTACTTTTTCAGCACCATTATAATTTTGAACAATTGCTTAACAGGGCATTTGTTAAGTGAGGAGGTTTGCCTGAAATATCCTTTCTCCTTAGAACTTATCTCGGACTATTTAACAGAATAACAGGGTTGGAAGGGACCTTGGAGATCTTCTAGTCCAACCACCTGCTCAAGCAAGAAACCCTATACCTGTGATGGCAAACCTATGGCATGCATGCCACAAGTGGCACACAGAACCTTCTCTGTGGGCATGCCAGCTGTCACCCCAGCCCAGCCCCACAGCGCATGCCCACGCACCTCCCACTGGCCAGCTGGCCTTTGGGTCTCTGCTGCACATGCAGGGGGGCATGATCTCCCCTGATCTTCCCTGATTTCCACAGTTTCCCCCCAGCATGCCCTGCCTTTCTTCCCTCACTGTGCCCTAGCTTTCTCCTGCATTTCTGCCACCCATGTCTTTCCCGATCTCCACAGGTGCCTCTCTGAGGAAGAAATGGAGGAGAAAACTAGGGCGCACTGGGGGAGAAACTGTGTGAGGTCCCCATGCCCCATTTTGAGCCTGAAAAGCTTCCTGCACCAACCTGGAAACCAAAATGGGGGCGGAGGGGCGGGACACATGCGTGGGGGCCTCATGTGCAGGGACTGTGTGTGCATACATGGGGGCAGGAAGCATGCACAGGGGCATTAGCAAGCATGCGTGCCCTGGGCACTCGGCACCAAAAAGGTTAAACATCACTGCCCTATACCATTTCATATAAATCATTGTCCAATTTCTTCATATTCAAAGCTTGGGAAGAATGAAAGGGACAGAGCAATATAGATATTCTTCCATGATGTGACAACCATAAAGCAAGATATCTGGTTCCATGGCGAGGTGCCACTACAACTGGTCTCCATGCCTCCAATTCAGCACTTGGCTAATGCATTTCCAAAGGCCAAGACTTTCTAGGCAATCTCATTTAATGTCTGAGGATAAAATCTTTAAAAGCACCCAGAGTGCAGCCTACTTGATACAATAATATAATACTTTATATAATTTTTATATAAAGCCCACTATTTTATATAATAACCTTCCTTCTGACTCTTTGATTAACCATTCTCACATCTTAGCAACCTCAAGAAATTGTAGCCCTGTTTTACCCAAAGATTCACAAATAGACTTTTCATGAACAAAACAAAACAAAATCAACCCTATATTGCTTAAATAGAAAGTATGATAATTGTATGTTGGTTGTCAATAAAATAAGCCTGCACAGAAAAATGTTTATATAGGAAGGATAAAAGGTGGTTATTATTATTTAGAGTGAACAAAATTGTTCCCAAAGTTTCAACAGGATTGCTGATCATCATAAAAATCTGATGCTCTTCCTGGAAACTCACAGATGCATAAATTAAGAATTAGCACACTTTGCTGCGAACTCTGCTATTCAGGCGTCGCATATATTAAACCTTCCACTTGACACCGCCATCCATCTGTTCTACTTTCTGGAGACCAGAACCACGTTCCCTCTCTTGCCATGCAAAACTCAGCCCTGATTACACATAGCTTTTTCCTCTCTCCTCCTGCTCTATTCAACATTTTCCCACTGCGTCTTGATTAAATCTAGGTTGCCATACCTTAGGGGGCCCATCAGTTACTTGATGGTATTTATTCAGCACACTGAAAAAAAAGGAAACCGAAGAAAGAATAATATGGCAATTACTTTGACAGTTCATTGTTTGAATCAAATTGTTCAGATGAATGGCGGGCCAAATACTTTGTTTTCTCAGGAGAATCATCTACATTTTGTATACCACTTAGGCTGCTAGCATTTGCTATTTAGATATATATGTAATCAAAATAGTGGGAGGAGAGACTCTGTTCATTGTTCTCCTCTAGCTTCCTCCCAAGGTACCTGCTGCACAGTGGAGCGCTGAATATAGTGAAATGTAGGCTTCAGGATTCAGCAGCTAATCTCATGTTTCCTTTGATGGCTTGTTCAGTGGTTTTATCTGGGCTATTGGAGATGCCAAATCTCTATGGAGATGAATGTGTGAATGACTCCCTGCTGCAAGATTACAGCCTCAGCATTAACTGACAATTGCAATAATCTCAAAAAATTGATTTAATTATACACGTAAAATCAGTTTAATTAACCAACTTTGTTATAATAATGATCCATGTACAAATATGCAATTAAATCCAGGTAAAGCCTAGCAAGTCTCTAGAGAACTTCTAAATTTACAGTAACTAATCACGGAATCAATCATTTTCAAATCAACTGGGTGAGAGATCACAAGTGTTATTTCTCTGCTGACCTCTTTCTGTTTTCAAGGACAATACATCATCCTTGTCATCCTTGAATTTTACAAAGTACAACATAAAAATAAAGACAGCCTGTTACTTGCATGAGCTTTGTATTTCCCGTTAGGAGAATGAGTGCACCCAGGGAAACATAGTGAGAGTGGTGATGAATAACACACAACGAGCATACAGATACACTGAATAGGTTTTACTTCCAGTAAATGGGCAAACAAAGTCCAACAAACCATCCAAATCATACACGGTTAAAGCAGTTAGTATTCAAAACAATCAGTCCAGGGATAATCCAAAAACGAAGTCCCTTTTCTTTACCAGTATCATAAACAGAGTTCAGCAAACGGAGTTTGCGAACAGTTGCAAGACTCACAGCATCCAAGCAGAATGACAATCAGGCAAAAGGCAAAAAGAAAATGCAAGAAGAACAAACCAGGTTTCTAGTTCCATCTTATGGCCGTTGGAGGAACCTCAGCCAATCACAATTACAGCATTCTCTTAAAGATACAACAGTATTAAATGACTATCCTGGTTTTTATATATTGCCAACCCACTGTTCGGTGACTATCATTCCTAACAACTACAATACATTTATTGTAAACTACATCTTAAAGCTTACTAGGATGACTCCCACGGTCTAAAATCACATTTGCTTCTTTATTTCTGTCCCATGAAACATTAAAATTCAGCAAGAGTTTTTCAAAGTTTTCATATAAACTTACCTTCAGTGGCTCGCTCAAGTGCTATACCCATGGAAGGAGGATTGGGTGAAACGAATTGGCTGTGGGGAAAACATAATTTATGACTCACCTGGCAGCAATTACATTTATAAGTTTTATAAGTAGTACAAGTTTTCAAAGTTTTTCATATAATGCAAACACAAGCAATGGAATATAATTCAAGCAGTGTCTTAAACCTTAAAAGAGCTGATTTTAACAAACTCAGTGATAACCTGAGAAAAATTCCAAGGATGAAAATTCTAAAGGGGAAAACAACTCAGGAAACTCTGAAAAATATAATCATAAAAGCCCAGACCGACACAATTCCACTGGAAAAAAAAACCAAGAAATCCAAGAAGAAACAGCATGGTTGCAAAAAAATCTCTCAGATAAACTGAAAGACAGAAAGGACAAGTACAAAAAATGGAAAGAAGGACACATAACTAAGGCAGAATACAGTGGAACCTCGGATCATGACCGAGTTATAAATGTAATGGACCCCAGAGGCAGGTTGGTTGTTGTGGGAGGTGTTGCCCAACCCCATCCTCTAGCTACGCCACAGATGCAGAACGAGCCTTCCGCACTGGCCAATCTGATCCTGGGCAAACCGGTTGTTAAAATTACTCCCACTATCAAAGTGGATCCTGGGCATTGCAATGAAGAAATGGGACATGAAGCGGCTGGCATGAGGGAAGGAGGAACAGGGGAAGAAAGAGGGAAAGTGGCCTCCTTCCCTTGTGCTGGCAACTCCACTTCTCGTTTCTCCAGTGCAGCGCAGTCCCATGCTGTGGAGCTTGCCCCACCTACCAGGTGCCCTCACTTCCCCCAAGCATTTCTTTGCCTACCTGATTTCCAGGCCCAATGTGTTTCTCCATCACATTTCTCACCGTCGTGTGCAGGGAAACAAGTTTGTGGGACTAAAAAAAAAAAGTTCAATCAATTTCAGCTTTGTGAGATCTTTTTTTTCTGTGAGAAGTTGGAATTAATTGAACTTTTTTTTTTTTTTAGTCCCACAAGCTTCTGTTTCCCTGTATAGGATGGCGAGAAATGCGATGGAGAAACATGAAATAAATGCTTGGAGGAAGTGAGGGCATCTGGGCACCAGATGCTAAAACGGGCCCGTCTCTCTCCAGCAGTTGCCCAGGCCCACCAGAGGGAGGGCTGGCATTTACCGACACTTAACCATGGCAGCATTCCAGCTCTAGGCAGAAAGGGTCAGCCAGCATGGGCGCTGCAGGCAGGACACCCTCCAGGATGGATAAAACTCGATTTTTAAAAAAATTAAAAAATCAAGATTTTTTTAAATTTATAGACATTTTTTATTTCTTATACATTACTGTATTGACTTCTATATTGTGAATGTTGCTCCAAGGTTCCCTTTCAGTCATGATCTTAGCCTGATGGTATTTTAAGCTAGAGTGTAGAAAAATTCTTTCAAAGCTCAGTAAACCAGACTACTATAAATCTGCATGTGTAAAACTGGTGATTCACTCACTCCCTGTTAGATCTGCAGATAGTTTTTTTAGAGACATCCCAAAGCTCTCACTTTATTTACCAAGGCATTTCTATAACTAGAGCCCGTGGAAGTTAGTGAGGCATTCTAGGTGTATATTTTAAAAATTGCATTATGTATTGCACAAAGTCTTAAAGGACTTTCAGATGCAATCATATAATCTTTATTGAAATATAATCCAACTAAATTTAATGCAATTTACTTCTGAGTAGGTACATATGACTGCAGGCTAATCCCTGATGGGTTTTAAATTGCAGTTTTGGAGTGCTAAATAATCTTCTCCCCCCAAAAAAATAAAATGGCTACGAAAAAATATTTTTACTAATAACCTTAAATGCTGAAAGCATCTATAAAACTGCAAAATATATGCCTTCCTTTGATTCTTAAATTTGTAAAATACATAACAATATAATATATATTAAAGTTTGATCTTTTTTTAAACTTCAACAACAGTCCAGATTAGAACTATTTGGTCCACATTATTTCTTTCAGGGGTAATATATACTTCTATATTCTAAATAAACTAAATACATATAAATAACACACATACACACACACATATATACACACATATGTAAGTACACTCACACATACATACATTACACACATATAGTACACACACACACACATATATACACATATATATGTATATAATATAAACAAAAGTTGACAATTGACTGAACTGAATTCATCCTTATCTCTTATTTAAAAAAGTAACTACTAAACGTGCTGCAAACAAGCTGATTGTGGTTAATCCTAATCCAGCTGCAGCTTGTTCCTTCACTAGTCACACCCCCTTCTTTTGATTGGTTTAAGTAGCTTCATTTAATCTTGTCTTGTTGAAACTGAGGAAGGAAAGAATTAAAAGAAGAAAAATATTGATGGTAACACCTAAAAGTAGAAAGGTTTGCTCTTAAAGATGGAAAAAAGGGGTAATGTTTGGGTGGGGATGATGTTTATATGAGAGAGTAACAGCAAACTTTTACACCTAAGAAGTGTGTAGCTAGGAATAAGCAAAGATTTGAGAGGTGGAATGCTACCTTATTAATTTCTCCTTTTTTTCTTTCAGGGATATAGCTTTTTAATAAACCATGGCTTTCGTGGAGGCTGTGTTACCCCCAGCTGGTATCCTGGGAAGTGTTAACAACTTCCAGGATATACAATCTGAAGGTTTCCAGGTGAGAAGTTGTGGGGGATGCTGGCTGGCTGAATGTGTCCTCTGGTAAGAATTAAAAATGTCTGAAGGGAGGGAAGGTTCTAATAAATATAGGCTCCCAGCTGGACCAAGGCTGTTTCTTACAAAATCAGGGTTCCTTTGCAAAAAAGATGTGGCAAGGTATTGTATGTAAACCTTTGCATTTTAGGAGTTCCCCTAGTCCGATGGTGGAAAGAGAGTCTGAGGCATTCTTGGTCTTACCCCATTATAAAGAAAGTAGAACAGAATGTTTGGGGCACCTTTCTAAAGGGAAAACAGGACATTATGCTAATTATGGTACATAAATAGAAGTTGGTGATTTTGGAGTGCTTGTGCTTGTTTAAGCTTAAATGCAAAAAAATGTGTAGAATGTTTGCATGTTTGGAACATATTTCATGTCTGTTTGGGAGAGATAATGTCATGTAGTTTTAGGGTGTTTTTCCCACCTTAAATTAAAAGATGTGTGTGTAGATAAGACCCACACAAATAGCTAGAGCTAAAGTCTAATCAGTGGGTCAAATCAGTGGATATAATGCTTCTCAGAAGGAACTCTCCTGAAGTCATCTGGAACTCTTGATATAATCTGGTAATCAATATGAAAGGAACAAAATGGCCTGCCTCCCATTGCCCAATTTTTATGGTTTGAAAGACAAATTCATGATTAAACTATGTTTTAGCTGAATAAAATGCTGTAGCCTCACACTGGCTGAATCACAAACTATTTGTAGTAGCTAAATTTACACCATGCTAGCTTGCAGTTCATGCTTTATTGGTCTTACATTGATTATGCATCATAGTTTATTTTTAAAGTCAGTTTCTTCACATTTTTATTAGAACAAACTATATAGAAAAGGAGACTGCCTAAATTGCAAGGAATTATGACCTGTCCTTTGACACTTATGGTGGGATTAAGGTACTAATAGGGAGGAACCTTGTTGCATTTGGAAAGCAGAAGTTAGGGGAAAAAATATAGTTTAAAACTGCCAAATTCCAAGCAGAAGCCATTGTATTATAGTTGTTATACCTTAATTGAAATGCTATATTGCAAAGTGCATACATGTGGTTGTTTTTGTATAGTAACCTATTTTTTAAAATGTAGTTTATCCATAAAGAAAAATATCACAAGCTTACAAAATAATAGTTGAGTGGCATATTTTAGGCCCAGTAAAATGTGGCATGTTGTGGTGTGTAGAATTCATCTTCAGGCAGATCTTGTTTTTTAAAAAATAGGAAAACAAGGAATTCAAAAAATTGGATGGGAATCTGTCCCTCTGACCTGGAGAAACCCTAAAAGTCTAGCTCACACATTTCTTGGATTCTTTTTTCTATAACATCTTGTACCCTGCTCCTATAATTCTACTTATTATTAGTAGTATCCATGGTTCTATGAACAGTTTGATTTGCTTCTTACTGTAGGAACTCTAGTATCCTTAGAGGAATTACAAGTTTTCTTTTGGCAGCCATTGCTTCACACAGGAAACTAACATTACTAATACTATTAATATTAATACATAACTATTAATAAATACACACACATATGTAAATACTATATATATCTATAGCTATATAAAATTAGTGTGTATGTATATATGTTTGTATGTGTGTGTATATATATATATATATATTAATTGTTTTTATTCTGCTGGTGTTAAAATTCAGAGAGACCAGGATAGATCTATTTCG
>JANHFN010001197.1:201833-212751 GCA_032468175.1 Toxicocalamus goodenoughensis | reverse complement strand
AGCATCAGAGCATGTTAATAATAATATACGAAATACTAATGCTCTGATGGTCATTTTGAAAAATCCTTTCTTAGTGAATACTTAGAAGCCAAGAGGAACATACAAACCAAATTTCAGGTTTGTAGGCTTTATGGCTCTGGAGATTTTGTGATGATGCATGAGTATTTTGCTTTTATATACAGTATATAGATAGGGTGGAATTATTTTTATTTTCACATTTTAGTTGTCAATAATATAGTATGGGTTCTGGAAGAATTATCTTTTCCATATATCAGAATCAGAAGAGGATACTAGCGTAGGAAATTCAAGGAACCTAAATGAAGGAATTTCTAAACTGGTAGGTATAATTTTTAAGCAGGAGCCATAAGACCCAAAAGGCTTATGAAGCAGCCAGTTTGAAAGTAAATCTTACACAGTAAATTTGAGATAAGCTTCTATAACTCTATAAATCATGGATAGTGTTCCAAACTTACCTTAGATTAATCTGTAAATTAACTAACATCTCTACCTTCTTTTCTGAAATTAGTAAATCTTGCATTATTTTTCTGGACCAATCTGAAAAATTTGGGAAAAATGTCCTTGCTCTCCTTATGGAAATATTTTGTTCCAAAATACATGAACCTTCACATTTCTTTTCCTTAAATCAGTAACTTATAAGGGAACCCCGCCTTCTTATATCACCACTGTTATTCTCAAATACTCAGAGCAATAGGTGATATTTGGGCAATAGGTGATATTATGTTGTGGAATTAGAAATAAATCAATTCAACATGGGAAACACAAAAGTACACAACTGTTTTCCAACCAGCTCAGGATTTTCATGTAGAAGAGTATTAGAACTCCTACAGTTTTATAAACTTTCTACTCCTCTGTAAATCATCCATAGTTGCTAAAAAAAAAAGTACGAGAAAGGGGGAAAGTGTGCATATGTTATATTTCAAGGTTCTATATCTATGAAGGAAAGCGAAATATTTCTAAATTAGATTGCTGTTTTGAGACTGCAAATTAGATTGGATTCTAAGAATTTTATAAGCATATGTTTAGCAATTGTTTGGGAGTGACAGAATACCTGGCCAGCATTATTATTCCAAGGATGGCCTTGCTTTGGGCAAGGTGTTGCTAGGCTACAACAAGTGGCAGGGCCCTTTCTGGTTGCCAGGGTGAAGTGCCTTCTGCTCATCCTTGAGTCTGTAGAAGATGGTGGATAATACAACAAATGCAATTTCAAACAATATTTGTGAAGGGCTCTGTCTCTCGCTAATCTTTTAAAAATGTCATAGCTGGACTAGACAGTAGCTGGAAGCTTTTATGATAGAAGGAAATATTGATACAATGTCAGTACTAAATAACATGTTTTTTGGGGGTAAAAAATCACTTCCTCACATAATGATTGGTTTGTGGTCTAGATGAGGAAGGGAAAGAAAACACAGGGTAGATCCAATTTTTCAATGTTATAGAAACTTAAAACCTGGTGTTAATATCATTTGTAACAATATTTTATTCAATATTAGTAAATACCTATTAACACTGGGGTTTTGTCTTTTTGTGCTGAACAATTTAATTTTGCTTCCAAGAAGTACGCTGTCTCTAAAGAAACAATGAGGCATGAATACTCCTTACCTCAACTATACTGAAGCCATGTGCTGCAAATACAAGAAACGCTGCAGATGTCCCAATTTCAGTTCCTGTAACTGTTTCCCATTATTTGATGAAACTAGGCCAAATTAAATACTGGCATGAAACCACTGTCTCAGTTCTCTCTAGCTTTTATATAAAATAAATGAAAAGTAAACTAAATAAGGAATAGTATAGATTATCTCCTCCCAGTTTTTTTTAAACCCAATCTCCTTTCATCTGTTCACCAGTTCTCTACCTCTAATCTTCTCCCAAATATCATTAAGCTGATGCAGAACAAATCCCATTTCTACATTTTCTAGTTTCTCCACTCTTTGCTCTGAGTGAGAGTGACTGATATAAGCAGGCTTTTCTTACAAAACAATCATTCTAGTTGCACTCCAGATCTATCCATTTGTATGGAATCCCATTTACATCCTGTCCAGTTCTGTGGTATTAACCTTGGGAATCTCAAGAATGTTCTGAGGAAACTAGGAAACCTGGTTGCTCCTCAGCCAAAGATTGGTGTTACTCGCTCTCTTGAAGTAGTCATTTGCCTCAAAGGTGATGATGGTAGACCAGTGCGCTCCCCCCCCCCACAACCTTTTGGGCAACAGGGACTGGTTTCATAGAGAGAGGTTTTTCCAAAGATGCCGAGTGGCCATGGTTTCACATGCTGGCTTCATCCCATGGATGGGGTTTTGCATGTTTGCATGGCCTGGTTGCTGGCATGCCACGGACTGGTGCCAGTCCATGGACTGGAGGTGGGGGACCCCTGTGGTAAACAGTGGAAATGCAACATAATGTTTACATCAGAGCCCTGGGGAGGCTTCATTAGGGACAAATATGGTTATTTTCCAGAATGGAAACAGGGCATAAAACCTAAAGTCTTGAATGGTGAGCAAGATAAAGGCCACATGAAGTGTAGCTCCCAATTTATTTGATGCATTTTCCTTCATCTTCTTTCCCTTTTTACCTATAAAAAACGCATTGGTCACTTTCATGCACCAGTCAGTTATGATGTTCAACAGTTCACTTATTTTGGCTATCTTGTGCTTTCTACCCTGCGATAGGTTAGATTGACAGTTACCATTGATGGCTGACTGTTGCCTCTATGCCCGTGCATGTATCCCACACTGTAATCACAAGAATATCACCCCAGTTGATTGTGTCTGCAGGAGCAAAAACTTGTTGAGACATGAGATTGTAAGAAAGCAACAACATCCCCTCCCATAGTCTGCAAATAAATGAAAGCTGCCTCCTTCAAATTCGGTCGCTTAATGAGTGTAGCTATTCCCTGGTTAGGGGAACACTATGCACAGTTCAAAAACAGGCTTCGTGTATTTTAAAACAAAAGAGATATGGAAATTTTCGGGGGGGGGGAAATACTCCGCTGTTTCTGCGGGTTCAGCCTATGATTTATGCCCGCGGGCAGGGAGTGTTTGCACAGGCTGCGTATGTGCTCAGTGGAGGCGAGGCGGGCCGGGAGTGATCAAGACAAGCTGGGGGTTTGGTTTCAAGTTGGGTGATTTTATGAGATAGAAATTGCAGACAAAAGGTGTTTGGGTTTTTTTTTTTTAAATGTTGTCCGTATCTACCCGTTTAGCGGCCAGACTTCGAGTTTTCCTCCGCAGTTTCGTGTGACCGGATTGTCTACGAGAGAGAGAGTGAGAGACAGAGCAAAAGTGCTGTGAAGACTTTTCCCTGAAGCCTCCGAAGAAAGAAAAGTGAGATCTATCCGGAAACTTAAAAGAGTAATTTTAACGCTTTTGTTTTGGCGCGGGGCAGACGAGCGGAGAGGGAAATTGCTGTTGGGTATTTTCCACTCGGGATTTTGTCTTTCTTTTTGCACCACGCAAGTTCTTATTTAAAGATCGAAACTTATCGCCCTTCCCTTAAAAAAAAACCAACAACACTGTACGGCTGCATGAGAAGGGACAGGCGCTTAATTTAGAGCTGGCCGTTTTACACACCCTAACGGAGACAAGCTTGATAAAATGCAGCAAAAACAAGGAATGGCTCCTCCTCTCAGGACTTTGTCGTTTCCAGCAGGCCCGCACCCCGTAGCCTTTGGTTGATCAGCAGAGAAAGCCCTGACTTCTTTGGCGGTTGGCTGAAAGACCTTTTAGTTTAAGGAATTGACGCTTAAGGGATTGAAAGCCCCTTTTAATTACACTCCTTTCGAAAGAAAACCCCAGACTATTAAAAAGGTAAATGGGGAGGGAATTTAAGATAAAGGCTGGTGGTCGTCCCACCTCTTGCTGTAAAACATTGTTTTTCAAACTTGGGAGTCCGCACCTCTTAAGTTTTATTTATTTGTTTGTTTTGTTTGTTTGTCAAACATGTAGAAGATAACTAGTACCTACATGTTTGTATTTACTCCCATTGGGAGTAAATACAGATGAATGGGGACAGTAAGACAGGGACGGTAGGTGCACGTTTTTTAAGGACCTCTTATTCCTAAGGACCTCTTAGGAATGGGATGAGGTCCACAATAGACAGTTTGGGGTTGAGGCCAACTTTGAAAAACAGTGCTATTCAGAACTCGTGTCCCAAGAATTGTCACCTATGAGTAAAGAGCTGTGTAAGTTGGTGTCCTAATTGGAAGTGGTTCAGTGCAGGGTTTAAGTGAAGGTTGGGATTGAACCTATAATGCTGGGCTTCCTCTGGAAGTTGTGGGCCTTTCTGTTTTCCAAGGACCTTTGGGTACTTTTCTGGTAAGATTGTACTTCATTTTGCTACTGAAAGAAAACATGTACTCATTTGCTCACTGGTTGTTACTGCTTAACTCTGGGCTATAATTTCCCCACAGTGGGTTAATATCACATATGCATCAAACATTTATTAGCTGAACGAACCTTGGCAAGCCACACTTTTAACCCTTATTCAGTCCACAGCAGATTGTTCTCATCTGCCTCTAAAGCAGATTGAGGTTTAAAGAGTGAATTATGGTGGTCATTGCTATGTGATTGAAATAGGGGCAATATCAAAATGTTTTATTGTTGCATTTGCCAGCTGGTTTGACTGGGGCGTAGGTAACTAATGAATCAAGATGCTTTTAGTAATGATCCTTGATTTAATAAGATGCATAAATCAGATCTTTGTGTCTTGATAAACAGGTAGTATATGTTTTTTTTGCTTTCACAATGTGCTTACTAATGTAATAGTGAAAGGAAAGTTTGCTGCTTAAGAAAAAGCCATCCCTCTCAATAGATGTGGAAGGTGTGGCAGGGATAATACTGTAATGTATAATAAATGCCTGAAAATAGAGGCTGCCATGTTGAACAATAGGTTATGTTGAACTTGGCCAGGGACCAAGAAAAAAATGGATTGGAACATTAATTCCTAGTAATCTATAGGCCAGAAGGGCATTCAGTTTGCTAGGAATTTTGGGAATTCTAATTCCAACCAATCAGGAGAAACCTGGGTTAGGAAAGAAAGAAATGGGCTGTCTCTCTTCCAGCTCACCTTATTTAAATGAATGTTTAGTTACTTTTTGGGATAAGTTCCCTTGAAAATATTGTCATTAGAGTAACTAACTTTTTGCAATGTCAGTCTCTTAATCCTTTTGAAGTGCTATTTTGTAGAGTTTTATTACTCTTGCTAGAAACACTGTGAGTTTCTTCATTTGCATACAAATCATCCCCAGGGAAAGTGGCATTGGACAGAATCCAGATATTAAGGGTATATGATACAGTAGCCCAAGGCAAAATGCAAGCCAGTCTACATAGCTTCACCACAGATAAAAATAGCCATTTAGCCTACCAGAAAATGAAATTATTTAGGTAGTACTGTTCAAACAAAACAATGCAAGGTGGGACTATTTAAATTCCTGCCTACTGATTCACACAAGCAGGATTTATTTATATAAGGAAAATGTTGGAGTTTCTGGAGGAACAAAGAATAGAATACTTTATTGGCCAAGTGTGATTGGACACACAAGGAATTTATTTTGCTGTAAATACTCAGTATACATAAAAGAAAAGATACATTCGTCAAGAGTCGAGAATCATAATGTACAACACTTAATGATAATCATAGGGTACAATAAGTAATCAAATCATACAAGGAAACAGTCAATATAAATTGTAAGTATACAAGCGACAAAGTTACAGTCATACATTCACAAGTGGGAGGGGATGGGTGATAAGGAGTGATGACAAGATTAACAGTAATAGTAGTGCAGACTGTAATAGTTGAACAGTGTTGAGGGAATAATTTGTTTAGCAGAGTGATGGCTTTCAGGAAAAAACTATTTTTCTGTCTAGTTGTTCTGGTGTGCAGTGCTCTATAGCGTTGTTTTGAGGGAAGGAGTTGAAACAGTTTATGTCCGGGATGTGAAATTTGCATATTTACATGCACGCAAATTCTACTTGAAATATACAAATCTGTATATTTTTTAATACTTGAAAAAGTTTTGAAAAATACACGCAAATCCTCTTGATTTTTTCTTGGAATATCCTTTCCTATATTCTCTTGAAAGTGCATAGTGCATTTTCTCTAACAGAACACTTTCTGGAATGTTCTGAAAAATGTAATGTTATTTTACATTAATCCATGTTAAACCTTAATATCTAAGATAGGCAAATGACAAAATCACTGTGAGGCAAATACCTCACGGTACAGCACGATGACTTCCCTTAAAGGATTTTTTTTTAAAAACCACAGGTTTAAATGAATGAATCTGCTCTGCACTAAAAGCTAATGAATAAATGGAGTTAAAACCAATAGTAGTCCAATAAAACTTCTTATGAGGAAGTTGTCCCTACCTCCCCCGCATGCTTTCTAAAACCGTGTCTTGAATGCTTTTCTAAAAGCTTATGGTAATATATGTTGGGTCATCTGCATAAAGTAAAAAGAAAAGAAGAAAATGGAAAGTTTCACTTAAAATTAGAAAAAACAAAACCAAGTAGAATAGATTAAAACTAGCACGAAGCAACCTTCAGTTTTATTTTCAACCTCACTGCAGTGCAGACTGGCAATTTGGAGAGCTGGGAAGAAGAGAGAGATCCGTGACCTATGCAACAATCCAACTGAGATCTCACACCATTTTTTAGGCTCTCCAAGTTTAGCTTTGCTTATGTGCATTTGTGTATGTGTTGATGTATCTATCACGACCTCAGAAAATGTAGACTTCTGGCAGGTTCCCTGCAGCTTTGGGATAATATCAGGAGGAGGTGGGGGAAAGAAACCAGGACAATTTTAAGCATTGCCCAAAATGCATCTTTAGAGTATTTATGATAAATTACAGGGCTTCAATGATGCTACAAATCCTGCACTTCAATGTGTCCAGAAGGAACTATTACATTCCCAACCTAGTATAAAATAATCACAGTAAAATAGGTTGACTTGTCAAATGTTTAAAAGATAACATTGAAATACGCAGCACTTGGGCTTGCAATGCAATGGTGAAAGGCAGTAAATAAATAGTGTAGAAATTGGGCAATGAAGAGATGTTGTTGAACACACATTTCCTGCCTTTGGAAAAGACAGGAAATTAGCATAAAAAAGTCTAAAAGAATCAGAAGAATCTGAAGATCCATGTCTCCAGCAGGGATATTGGGAATGTGTTAGGTTTATTAAAAAGGGAAAAAAAGTTAGTTCATACCTCATGGAGTAATAACCTAGATCAGAATGTAATTAACTTGCAGGTTCAAATACTTCATAGTATTTATTGGAAAGTAATGCACATGAAAAATTGGGTTGGGGGAATATAACAATCCAAATGCAATTCTCATAGCTGTTTTCATTCATAAAACATGAAACAACAAGGACTCAGAATTCAAAATTTTAGTATGTTTCCTGAACTGGGATAGATTGATAGATAGCTCTTCATCAGTCTGTTCTTGTCTCCACAATTTGCAATTTCCACTTTTCCCATAAACTGTCATCTACTTCTTCTGTTATTGTATCTGGTGCATTGCAGAATTTCATAAGCTGGGCACGTAATTCCTAAGATTATGACCTTGAATAACAGCTACAACAACAAATACAAAATGGAAGACTCAGAGTGCACAAACCAAATTCTCTCCAAATGAGCTCTCTACACTCTTACAATTTCCAATGCTCATAAGCAAAAGTGATAAAGTGAAAAGCTAAAAAAGAAAGAACAAAAAACAAACCCAAAAGGATTCCTTTCAAGTTTTATCCTTTAGAAAGAGGCAGTACAGATGTTAGGAGATATACTGTAGTTTGTCAAGGAACCAAGGCCTGGATGAGCCTTATTAAAGCATAGCCCTTGGCACTATCCATGGTTCTGAAATATCTCTCTCTCTCTCTCTCTCTCTCTCTCTCTCTCTCTCTCTCTCTCTCTCTCTCTCTCTCTTCCTCCTCCTCCTTCTCCTTCTCCTCCTCCTCCTCCTCTTCTTTTTCTTCTTCTTTCTCCTTCTCCTTCTCCTTCTTTTCACAAGGCAAAACTCCAAAATCAACCATGAGCAAAGTACAAGATGTCAAAAAAGCCCAATTTTGACACCAAAAAATAAAATAAAACCAGAGATGTCAAAGTGGTTCCTGAGGTTTTATTACAGAATAATGGAGAAACTACATTTCTGTACTAAAACAAGAGGGTCATTCTGCCAATATTTCTGGCAGCTCCTCAAGGTTCATTCACAGTGCAGAAGTTTAGTAGCTCTGGAAATCTGACAAGTGGGAACAAAGTTTTCAAATTTCCCATAAAATTACAAAATCATCCTTTCCAACCAATGGCCATAAATCTCTGTGGCACATTATCACAGCCTTGGTTCAAAAACATGAAAGTAGCTGAAAAAGAAACAAGGAGTAAAAAAATAATAATAAATGCATTCCTATCCGACCATAGTTAAATCATAAGGTCATAGTAGCAGGCATTTATCTACCTCCAACTCCAGTCATTGATATGATCTGATAAAAGCATCATGTCTACAACATTAACTTACAACTGTTTTTCCATAGTTGATCATTAACATTCAGTGAGGATTGTGTTTTAAGTATGTTTTTCCCCATTTGATTCCTTTCCTTTCCTAACTGCTTCAGAAAGAATCTTTCTCTATATATATATATATTTATAAGCGAAATACCACTCACGCATCATCACAAAATCTCCACAACAGTAAAGCCTACAAACTTGAAATTTTGGCATGTTATGTTCCTCTTGGCGTCTAGGTGCTCACCAACAAAGGATTTTTCGAAATGACCATTAATATTTCCTATATTATTATTAACACGCTCTGACGCTAAGGAGTTCTATTCCTCCTCCCCACCTGAAAAGAAATCTGTTCCAAGTGCAAAACACAAGCAGAGAAGTTTCAGTTTCCATTTTAGTTTCACAGCACCAAGCTGCTTTAGAACAGAACAGTTGAACTAAGCCATGCCCAGGCTCCTTACTGTCTCCTTCTTGCTCACACAGCAAATAATGTTTCAGTTTCCAAACAGCCCTCAATTCTCTCACACACTGACAGGACACTAGCCAGAGGACTCTAGCCAATGGATGCTGGTAGGCAGAATTTTTCCCCTTATTTTCCTCCACAAAAACTAAACCCAACCACATAGTTTCGTAGTGGAGCATGGGTATTGAGCTAGAATATTACAGGCACAGTTAGAGTCCAGTTGAACTGCTAATCCTCCAATGTCACCTTCTGTCTCAACAAAATAGAGACCATGCAAACAATAGGGACATTTGCATTGAAAAGATGTTTATGTTTATAGTTGTATGAACATTGGTTCTACATGTTCATAAACTTGGTGTTATCTGGCTGTGAGATCGTGCGGAAGCTCATCAGGTACAACTGAGCATATAAAAGTTGCATTATGCAAACTTTATTTATATATTCTTTATGTATGGATTTGTTCTGATGAAATATCACAGGCATGTCAGTAGAGAATCAAAATAGTGTGAGTTTGAGAACCCGAATAGCATGCATGTTGATTTAAATATATAGAGACAAACCTATAGATGCACCATTGTTGCATAGTTGAACAGAATCAAAAGCTTTGGACATGAAGAAAAAATGTTGCAGGCAGAACCCAATGTCTGCAAAATGAAAGCCAAGGACTTTATTGCAGGAGCTGAATTACATACTTTATTCTCATAAACTGGAATTCTGAATATGTATGTTTTGTGAGAAATCAGTTGTCTTTAATTCACCAGTCAAAGCAACTAGACAACATTCCCGTAGTGTGTTCAACCATACATTTATTGCAGAGTTACTCTATAATTAGATAACACAGTAATCTCTCATCTTTTTGAACAGATCAAATGATCTGCTGATATACTGTAAGCAAAGCCAAATCAAACTGGGAATTGGGTCATGTTAAGATACTCGGCATCACACAGACTCCTTAATCTGTGCAATTTATTTTCCATGGATATGCGATATCCTTATTAAACTAGCAGCACACTGTTCTGGAAAAGAGTCTGCAACATATGCCACAAATCACTATTTCCCCTCTTGAATCTTTGCTTTCTGCATACTCAATCCTATTTCTCCACTGAAATTTTAAAAGAGAGTTTGTATTCTGCATCGTTTAGGTGAGACCTTGGCAATGGCTGTCATATGCTTCCTATAGAGGTATGACATTTTCAGCTACAATAGCCACCAATCGCTCTTTAACTTGCTTTGTGAAAAGATGCAGATTTAAAAAAAAACATGGGCTGAGATCATCACAGACGATCAGCCATGTTTGATTAACAATAAATGAATAAATTGGCCTCATGTTTTCTTCTCTTGGCCCTGTTTTTATCACCTGAAGGCATGAATATTTCTGAAGTTCCTTTTCTTGTGTATTTGCTATGCTGTTTGTTTGTATTTTGCCTATATCCTAAATTATTTCTGGTGTCCTTTACTTGCTACTTTTAGTTAGAACATAGAATAATAGGGATGGAAGGGACCTTGGAGAGGTCTTTTAGTCCTTGTTCAAATAAGAGACCTTATATCATTCCAGACAAATGTCTATGGAGATTCTCAGTCATCCAGGTCATGAAACTTCTTGGATGAGCAGCAAAACCTTTTTAAGGAAAGAACAAAATCCAGTTGCCTTTTGAAAAAGCACTTTTGGAACATGCCAGACGAATGGCTGTCCAGTCTCTCCCTGAAAACCTCCAGTAACAGAGCACCAAGAACTTCTGAAAATGAGCTGTTCCACTGATTTATGATTCATTTCTCAGGAAATGAATGGGTGAGATCATCCGTGGTTTCGGGGTGAAATTCCATCAGTACGCTGACGACACCCAGCTGTACTTCTCCACCCCTGAACCACCCCAATGATGCCCTTAAAGTGATGTCCCAGTGTCTGGAGGCCGTTCAGGTCTGGATGGGGAGAAACAGGC
>JANHFN010001197.1:112583-132738 GCA_032468175.1 Toxicocalamus goodenoughensis | reverse complement strand
AACTTTGAAATAAAATACTGTATGGAGAATTATTAGCTACATTTTATCAATACATTGAAACAAATTACTGAAGTGTGTATTCCAAAAAAATACTTGAGCCTTTTGAATATTACAAGGCAGAGACATTTGATGTTTATTTCATTTGTATGTTAGATTAATGTAACTCAGCAGCTCTTTGGTGGGAGTGGAGTAGCTGTTTCCATGTCCTGAAATACTGAAGGGATCTCAGTTTCATGAAGTTTTGTATGATAGTTATTATATTATTAATGAACATCAGAAGCTGCTTTGACATCTGTAGTATCATCTATAATGAACATCTTAATCAGCTATTAGAAAGTCACTAAATAGTTATAAAACAACATATATTTGTTCTTAAATCTATATTAGAATTTAAACTAATAAAGGATTATTGTCTTTTATGCTAGCTATCTGAATATAAACTCTTATAAACCTACTGTGAAACGAGTTCTAAAATTGCCTTCCATATTAATACACTGTGATTAGTTAATATTATAAACTAACAATAACAGTGTTATTTATGCTTGATTATCAGGAGGATAACACATTCTTGAGCTACTATTAATGTGACTGAAATATTTCACAGTATATATTTTCTCACAATATATCCTCATCTAACTGAAAGTAATACTAGCTTTTTCAAAACCCTTCATTAACTTGTCAATTATTTTGCAAGTTAATTTTTTTTAAAAAAGCCAAATCTATTCCAAGTAATAAATAGTTTTTTTCATATTTGATGAAAGACTGATCTAATTATTTGAGGGTTTTGTTTTGTTTTTCAGATAAAAGCAAAAAATTATGACAAAGTAGAAAAGGTAAGCTTCTATATATACATTAATTTAAAAAAATCAGATAAGTAAACAATTAGTATGTATCTTCTCTAATGTGAGAATATGTGCCTACCTTGAGCTAAAATGTCCTAACTTTTTTGAGAGATCATGAATGAAATGTTCTACATGGCAGTTGGTTATACAAAATGTATAAAAGTGGGAAACACAGGAAGGTGTTTAAGGTATTCATAGAGATATTTAGCAATGTGATATGGTATAGACATAATGAGACCCTCAGGAATGAGTGAGTGGTCATTAAACTTGTTGGTCCTTGCATGTATGAGAATCAGTACTTCCACACGTTATTTATGATTTCCATAAATAATGCATACAAAACATTCTTGTTTGACCAAAGATTATGCAAATTATTCCAGCTATATATGTGTTCCTGTTCTCACAAATGATCCTTCTGTATCAAAGTTGTTATCTTTGAAGGTCACATTCTAGTATGAACCACTAATATACTTTTTGCCTTATGGCACTTCTGGGACAACTTGCTAAATAATCAAGATAGTTATGGAAACATTTTTCACCATATATTATTAACATGAAGAACCCAAAGGATTGGGAAGAAGAAATGATGGTTGACACATAAAAGCAGTAGACAATAGAGCTTAGAGTGGCCACTACAATTATTTGTATCAATTTGTGTATAATAGTAACTGTTAGAGAGGCAGTTTGATGAACTGATTAAGGTCTCAGACCAGGAGACTTTGAGTTCTGGTCCCATCTTAGCTGGGTGACTTTGGACCAATTACTGTCTCTCAGCCCTGGTGGCAATTAGAAAGCATTTCCAAAATCTGGCCAAGAAAATTACAGACTTGTCCAGGTAGTTGCCTGGATCAACACTGGCTCAAAGGCTTAAAAAAATTAACTGACAACTGTTATGTGAAAGTACAATAGAAGAAGCTCTCCACTTCAAATATCAAAACAACCATGTTTTCTTCAACTGCTTGGAGCTGCTTCAAAATATTCATGTTCACCCACTTGACTTCATGTATTTCCTATGCATGTTGGAAGCAGCTGCCTAAATTGGAAAAATCGCAATCTTAACAATTCATAAAAATATGTTTTGTATATCTTTTCTAATTAACGTGCAAGCAAAATAAGATTGGGCATATTTTAGCATTTTAACACCAGACAATCCCAAGGAAATAGGCTACACTGGAAAGTTTAAAAAAAAAATCACAAAGAAGGGCAGTAGCAAATAGCTTTTTAGTTATTCACAGGAAAACTACAATGTGCTTAGTCTATTATGTTCATTGCTCATAATAAATATAAAAATTAGCATAAATACAACATGCTTTAAAATATTAAAACTGTTACCTATACAAAGTTAAATACAAGACTTACCTGGCAGAGAAAATCAGATAGGCTCCAGTTAGATTGGGCTTATCATGCTTTTAATGTCTTTCCACAAATATCACACATTTCTGTTTTTCCTCACTTTTTAAAATGTAATTGGACAAGTGAAAATAGCCCTGCATATCTACTTCATCTAAAATCTTACAGTTTAGAGAGGAATGTGAATTAGGCTTGCAAAGAAAATTTTTGAATTGGGCCTATAAACTGACTGAACCTGATGAAATATTTGTTTTGACCTTCGTATTACCCAAACCTTGCTGGACAAGACAATAATCTTTATTGTGGCTAATGATCTCTACATAAAACACATTGTACACATATAGAGTCCCTCGGGAGAGGGGCGGTATAAAAGTCCAATAAATAATAATAATAGATAATACTGATTAGCAAATTAGCAAAACAGATCAAACAGATGCTACTCACTTTGCTTAAATAGACTCATTTGAAAAGTTAAAAAAGGAAATGTTTTAAATATAATTGAACAATTTGAGCAAGATATTTAATTAGGTTTGGGCTTAACAACTCGAGTTTTGGCATAAAATGAACAATGTCATAAAACATGTTGGTTTCAATGCCTCTTTCACTACAAAATTTGGACTTGAATGGGATGCCTTTGTATTTCTCCTCAAAAAACTACTGATGGAAGAGTCTTAAACTATGTCGTGGTTGATTTGGGGACATGAGAGACCTGGTCGATGAGACATACATGGTTTACTTAGAAAAATGTATTCAATAAGTATGCAGTTGTGCTCTAAATTAGTGTCAAGTTCCTAGCCCTCCTTCAAAGATAACCCTATATTCCACTACAGCATCTGAGTAACAAAGTACATATGTTCTGTGAAATCCCTCTGATGCTTTAAAGTGTATAAAGTGTCAGTCAAATTTATATTAAGAAAATCAGAACATGTAAGGCTTCAGTCAAGCTTTTCTTTCAAATTGCTGCAGTTTACAGCTCTATTATTTTAACACTGGTTAAAATTCATGAAGCTTTGCTGAAGTTTCTTTTTAAAAATGTAGAGGGTGATCATTGTGTTTTAATTCATAACTGAGGAAGTTTGTTCAAATTTACAAAATAATAATCTACCCTGACCTGCTGATGGACTCCTATTTCCTTTTCCTCTCAATATAAATAGCTATTTCAGCGATGCCTTATGAAAGTCTTACACATTGACTTGTGGAAGTGCTACCTTTCATATGTGCGAGAAACAAAAGGGAAGCTACCCAGTTATAAGTAAGTTGAAATGATTTATTGACTACTTCTTCTAGGCCTGTGATTTAAAGGAAGAAATAGATAACTGCCAGGGTCAATTCCTCACATGGACATACCATGGCACAAATTGATGACTCAGCACTCACTGTAGGAAGATTACTTGTATATTGGTGAGTGTATTGGTGTAACACTGCAGATCCAGGACTGGTACTTCCCTCTCTTTCTCACTTCCTGCTTTTACTGTTTAGTTTAGGTAGAAGCAACAATAACCTTGGAACTACCCTGTTGCTCAGTGGTGCCTCTGGTATAAGGATACCACAAAGTTAATTTTCTTGATTTAGTGGTTTAAACTGTGGCAAATAGTTGTGCATCATTATAGTTAGCCTATGAGCATCTAGCTCATTCCAAACTACTCTTTCAAGCTTCCTGCTCTTTGGAGAATCAAATGTCCAGACAGCCATCAGTTTAAAGCAGTTTGGAGTTAACCTGAAAGTTGTTTGAAGTGTAATCATTCTCATAGTTACTTTTAAAATCTTATTTCACCTTACTTTGCAGAACAGGTCATCTTTTGGTGACTGCCTTGTTTAATACTGTTCACAGTTAAATTGATGATGCTTTGTAATCAGTTCTTGCTTTTATGACCTTCCTAAATCTGTAAAGGAAATGAAAGTTGAAATAAGATTGGAAGCAAAGTCACAAATTAAATTCACTTAGCAATTGTTTTGCTTAATAACTGAGTTGCCTGTCTTAATTGTAGTCACTGAACAAGAACTACCAGTATTTTCAATTATATGACTGTACAGTAATGTAATTCCAGAGTAAGGTTGCTAATAAACAGCAAAATGTCTTAACATTATTAAAGCTGCTTTATTTCAGCTCTTTGCAAACCCTAAAAGCGGTGTTATTTCCCAAAGAAGTTCAAATCTCAGTCTGCTTTTAAAAAATACTTTTAAAATGCAACATGTAAGTTCCTTGATCAGGGAATTCTCCCCAAAATATAGATCCTCTTGAAGCATGTTAAACTGCTGGGAAAAGTATTGGAATAGTATTTTTATGTATGATAAACCTGCTTGTTTAAAGTAATTGAATATAGTAAATATTTTTTCATGCAAATTTAATTGTGTATTTTCTGTGTATTTTTTACAGAGAAAAAATGGCTCAAGCATATGATTTTGCTCTAGATAAAATTGGCATGGAAATAATGTCATATCAGGTAGGTTTCTATATATTTTTTGGAAATATTTTTGTTAAATATTGAACAGTTATGACTAACTAAACTTTGACTGCTTTTTATATAGATCTGGGTGGATTACATCAATTTTTTGAAAGGCGTGTAAGTACAATAGTTTTTTCTTTTGTGTTAATTAATGTGATGTTGCTATTCATACAGGTTGCAAAGTGTAATTGCTGACATATTACTGTCTCACCTCACTATTTAGTGAAGCAGTAGGGTCCTACGCAGAAAACCAGAGGATAACTGCTGTCCGCAGGGTTTATCAGCGCGGCTGTGTGAACCCTATGATCAACATTGAACAGCTTTGGCGAGATTATAACAAGTATGAAGAGGTAAATGAAAAGATGCTAGCATTGCAACTCGAGTGACTTTAACACAACTATTTTCTTCCTCTGCAGTGGGAGCTTTTTCTGATAGGGCAAGATGAATAGACTTGTCTCATTGTTCAAAATTAAAATCAGTCTTCTGCATTCAAGACCAGCCATTTATATTCCTTTCTCTCTTTGTTGCTTTGTTTATCACCTTAAATCATAAACAATCTATAGAATTTGAAAGCTAACACATTATTTGGTAAAGCTGAGTTAACTTCACAAATGCTTTCATATTCATCAGAAAATAATCTCTGAGATCCTTGTTTGACTATGGATTTTGTACCTGATCTCAATGGTGCAAAATTTACATATGGAGAACATTGGTTTTTGATCCTTTTGGCCACAAGATGATTCTGTGATAATCCTAACTCAAGAATAGCTAATTAATGTTTTGGGGAACAACCTTTTTCACAACATAAACAAGTAGATTTTAATTTTTTATAACATTCAAATCTGAATTTGATTGACTTCTAATGTTTCTTCAAAGTTTATTGGACTTAACTATTTATTATCTGTCTACTTTAATCACAATAAATTCAGAATTACTTCTGAAATTACTTTTCTAAGATTTTATAAGAATTAACTTTTAAGTATTAACTGATGTTCCCAAGCCTTTATTACCTCTATTATAAGTTGAAAGAAGTTTTCTTCCCCAAAAAGTTTTTTGTTTTTTTATTTTTACATATCTCTTCACATGAGCAACGTGATTCCGAATTTAATACTTGTACATAATAATACGTTCATTTCCATCGATCTTATATATCATCTATCATTATACATTTCACTCATCTTTAAATAAGTTTCCATTTCATATTTCAATTCATTAATTTAATATCATTTTATTCACACATAAATTTTCAGTTCTTTATCCCCTATTATTTCCATTTTCAGCTTACCACCTGTTTTATTTTACATTGCACATCATTATTAGCCTTGATTTTCTCTAGGCCGATGTATATATAATAGACAATCTAAAAAGAGTAAAAATAAAACAAAGCCAATATATTTAGGATCCACATGGTATATCCCCTCAATCTATTTAATTTAATAATTTTTCATTCCCCTGCTTTAATCATAATACAATACTCTCTTAATGGACACTTCCAGTATCCATTAAGTAATCAACTGTATATTTTAAAATATATATATATTGAAGCATCCCCCCAAAAAATCGCTAAAATAACTTCTTAATATGTCTCATTTTATCTTCACTTTTCTTATGATCATTAATAATCATGTTTTTTCTTCCTTTCCACTTAGCTAAAGTTTATCTATATATTTTAATAAATTTCCATTCCCGTTTTTAATATATATATACCCTAAACCCTATCTCAAAATCTCTTGGCTTTATCATTGCTTTTGAGTTTAGTCCTTCTTTTTTCCTTCTAGTATTATTTTTATTTCCCTCTGCCTGTCAGCCATGTTTTCCCCCACCCTTTTCAGTTCTCTTTTTTTGGGTTTCTTCTTATATATTTCCTTCTTCTTTTTCTTAGTCTTGGGAGCCTTATCTCTTTTATTTGTTGTCCCTGTTGTCAATGTCTCTATTTTAAATCCTTTGGCAGTGGTCCTTGTTCTCCATATTCATCTAGGCTGTTGTTTTCCTCCTTTAACTCATCCTCTCTGGGCTTTCTTTGTTCTTCTGTGAGCTGCAACGCCATTACTTTACTAACCATTATAGTCTCATTCTTTCTTTTAACATACTTCTCACAGTTAGGAGCTCCGATTTAAATTCTTTGCTTATTTCTTCCATTTCTTTAATCTATTGAGTTATTCTTTGTTTTATTAAAGGTCAAATTATTCTGTTTTTGTCCTTGCCAAAAATCTCCATTTATCTCATTTTTTTTCTTCTATTTTCTTGTCACAGTCAACCTCCAACAGTCGCAAAATATTGCATTCCTTTATATTTTACTGTAGTCCCCACTTTTAAAAAAAAGCTTCTGAGGTTCTTGTATTAATAATCTTTTATTCCATTTCTTCTCTCTTTCAAATATTTATACAACCAGTAATTTTCCATAGAAACATAAGAGAGGGAAATCTTTAACCATTAGGTGGTGCTCTATATCACTTTCTTTTCAAAGTTTTTTATTTTTAATTTTCTTTTCCGTAGTATTAACATTAAATTTTATCCATTTCAAATAAGTCCAGCATTTTATCCAATTGCTAATTAATGACCAATTCTATATGTTATTCCAAATTTAATCTTTGATTTCATATAATTCTTTTATTTCTGGTTTTTTCTTTACCTTATATTTTCCTCTTATTTCCCATTCGCCGCTACCACTCTTCCAAACGAGGACTCTTTCTTTCCACTTTTCAGGGTTATCAAAAGAATATTCAAAGACTTTTTATCCAGTTACACGCCGCTCACCATTTCCACTCTCCAGCACAAACTTAAGTCCCGGCAGCTTCCCGTCTTCAGGGCAGCCATTAAACTGCCGCTTCTCCCTGTCTTCTAGGGGAGTAAATACCAAGCCAGGGAGGGGAGATGTGGCTCCCCTCGATTCAGCTGGCAGTCTCCCCCTTTTTTCCCCATCCGTACAAGATGGGTCAGATGGTTCCGGTCTCTCAGGGACCCCTCCAACAGGGCACGCATGGATCAAAGCCGCGCACGATCGCGGTCTCTGGTGCGTCTTCGATGGAAACGCCACCGGAGATTCAGTCTTCAAAAGTTGAAAGAAGTTGATGGAGTTAATATGAATTGTTTATGTAGCAGTTATAATAACAATATGAATATCTTACCTTGACAATCAGTGGCTGGTTATTTAAACAACTGAAAACTCAAACTTATTTTTTATCTAAAGAAAGAAACCTCCCTCCTACCTACCTACCTATCTACCTTCCTTTTACAAGAAATCTGGTCTAGTCAACATTTTTGAAAGTTTTCTTTAATTATGAACTTTTCTGGTCATGCTTCTTTTAAATTCTCATGTTATAGTTATGCTGTATATATCATATGGCCTAGTGGCCTAGTGATGAAGATGCTTGCCTCCCACTTGGAAAGTAAAGTTTCATACAGCTAGAAGAAATAGCAAGTAGCGATTCACAATGCTTTACAGCCAGTGGTGGGATTCAAATTGTTTTTACTACAGGTTCTGTGGGCGTGGCTTGGTGGGCGTGGCAGGGGAAGGATACTGTAAAATCCCCAGTCCGAGGTGGGATTTGCCAGTTCTCTGAACTACTCAAAATTTCCGCTACCGGTTCTCCAGAATTGGTCAGAACCTGCTGAATATCACCTCTGTTTACAGCCCTCTCTAAGCGGTTTACAGAATCAGCACTTTGCCCCCAACAATCTGGTTGAGGTTATTTGCTCTAGATGGATGTGGTTGGAGAATCAACCAAGTAGGACATCTTTTTTAAAAAAATGTAAAACCCCACCAAGGAGCCGTGCTAGAGTAGAGTCAAAAACAACCAATCAGTGGAATCTAATTTGTATTTTTAAGGACTACGCTTGCATAATCCCTGCCTTTGGGACAAAAGCCAATCCTCATAATGTTATGGAAGAGAAAGCAGAAATGCCCTTGCGATGAAAGCTGTGGACGACACCATAGAGAAACCTCATGATGGAATACAGGAAAATCTCAGGTTAAAATGGAGCAGGAAGACATTTTTTGTCATCTACAGGCCTGCCCTCCGAACCTGCTATTTCATTACCGAAATGATTTCTCTGTTAAGAAGGATTGTGCTCTATAATTAGAATAATACCTCACAGGATTATAGTGACAAAAGTAATTACATAATCATCTGGGATCTCATTATGCCACAGGAGTTCATATTGCAAATCATATCTGCCGTGGTTTCTTATTATTTTTTCCCCTTTAAAAAAAAATTTTCTTCCTTTCCAACCAAAGTGGTCTGATAAATCCAAATTTCAAACTAAAAGAACTACTGTATTCTGGGCCAATTGCTTTCATGGTGGAGACTTTGACAGCCTGCAGTGAAAGAGTGTGGCATGTGTGTGTGTGTGAGTGTGTGTATGTGTAGAACTATTCTTGTGTCCCAGTGGTCTTGATTAAACTTTTCAGACAACAAATGCAAGTTTATATTCACCACAGTTATGGGAATTAGAAGACGCCACTAGCTGTCACTTTTAATTTTTTAAGGGACTGGTATTTTTCCATAAACATCTGTTCCCAAATTGATTGATTCTTGGAACAGATTGTTGGACTCGTGTCCTCGATCCTTTCCAAGTTCCTTTTCCAGAGCAACAATTTTGCAAAACTTTCTGAAACTTACTTTGCTAATGACAATTGGGAGCATCTTCTCAAACTCCCCCCCTCCCCCCCCCCCCGGAAAGGAATGATAAGAGTACATTAGAAAGAAAGTTCAGTTGGTGGAGGCAGAAACAGATAGTGTGGAAGCTAAATTTACCAAAGTTATTTTTACTGTCTACATATCTATTGTTGTATAGTGGGCTGTGTTTGACAAACTGCCAAAGCTTCAATTGCTGAAAAATTACCAGATATACTATCCTCCTAATCAAAGTATTAGGATCATAGCAATAGCAATAGCACTTAGATTTATATGCCACTTTACAATACTTTACAGCCCTCTCTAAGTGGTTTACAGAGTCAGCATATTGCCCCAACTATCTGAAGGATAGAAGGCTAAGTTAATCTTGAGCCTGGTGAGATTGGAACTGCCAAGTTGCAGTCAGTCGGCAGTCAGCAGAAGTAGCCTGCAGTACTGCACTCTAACCACTGTGCCACCATGGTTCATCATCATCATCCAGTTGTGTTCAAAACCCACACTGATTGGGGTCTATGACAATTCCCCATGGCCCACTGGCCACAGTCAATTCACTACAGCCAACTCGTCACGGCCAACTCTTTACAGGACAACTCACCATGTCCATATCATCAGAACAACTTGCTGCAGGACAAGAGTTACACTAATATCAAAGAAATGGTGGGACAGAATCCTTTAAAAAAGGATGCGAAAGGTGGGACAGAATGAAATGTGAATAGAAACAATTAAAACATTGTTTTATTTATTTTAAATATTTAGATAGAATTGTTAAATTGTCCCGCAGCGAGTTGTCTCATGGTGAGTTGGCCATGGCAAGTTGTGCAGTAGTAAGTTGGCTATTGATGAGTTGTCCTATTCCCCACTCATTACCAGTTATTTTCTGATCCAACTATTTATTTTAATTGTTATATTCCTACTCAACATAGGGACTGAGAGTCTAAAGGACCTCCTACAACTCTATGAAGCTGTGCAGACATTAAAATCCATAGGAGTGGCCTATTTAAATTCTCACCTTGAGGAAATAATCTATCCGTTGTATAGGACACAACTTTCTCTTGCATTATTTCCAAACTATGGTGTCCATTTCTTCAGGAGTTCTGCTTAGTGTCCTCTTTGTTCACCTTCAACAAAAGAGAAAAAGACCTCTTGAGTGGGTTTGGTAATACTTTTAGCTTCCTTGATTAATTTTTTGAAAATAAAAAATCACTGTGTCTTTGTATGTATAAAAAAATCTAGAATCATTGAAATCATGATAAATATAATAAATACATAATATGTATAACAAAATCTAGACATCAGGATTCCGGCAGTTGCCCTAATTAAATCTTGAGTCTTGAGCCAAGCTTCAAAAACTTCAAAGGATTTATTAGGAAAAAACATGTCAGCATGACCCGTATGAAGCCGATTCTGCGACATGTAATTCACGGTCACCCTTGACCCCGGTTTCCCCCACCCCCAACCCTCTGGGTCTACCATAGTTCATATTCTCCAATGAAACACATTCATATAGCCAAGAATCATCAATCACGTTCTCCAATTAGAAATTCATGCAGCAGAAATTCTAGTAGCTTAGTTATAATCTTTGCAAGATAAGAATGGAGTGCACTTTCGGTTCCAAACTGCTGTACTGCTCTTTCAAATTTTGTTTTTCCCCCTCTTCTGTTCATCGCCACTCTAAAACAGGCATAGAAATGTGTTATGAGTTGACACTCGAATCATTGAAATCATAATCATATCACCAGACAAAAACTTCAGCTAGCAAGATAGGCACACATTGAGAGGCGGGCTGCTACCGGTTCTCCCTGGTTTGGGTGAACTGGTTGCTAATTTTATTGCCGGCCATCCCAAACAGCCTGTTTTAGATGCCAGGTAAGTACGGAGTCCTCGTGGAGGCTCACGGAGGGTGAAAAATGGGCCTCCCGAAGGCTCTAGAAGGCTGGAAATGGTGAATTGGTCTATAAGTCTATTGCCTCCAGAACCCAGGGAAGCCACTTTCACCCTCCCAGAGACACGAGAAAAGCCTCCGGAGCCCAGGGAGAGTGAAAACACCCCCCACCGCCATGTTGCAGGAGGCCAACTAGGCCAGGCCCACCATGGCCAGGCCCACCCAGCAACTAGGCAGAAAACCGGTTGCTCAAATTTTTGAAGCTCACCCCTGCACACATGTATGCAAACAGACATATTTCACAATATCTTAAGGAGTTAGCTGGGTCAGGTGAACAATAGACGGATGTGGAATGAGCAAGTATGATTCAGAAGCTGCGCAAATTAACGACTGTGTGATAAAACAGAATAACCAATATAAAACAATGGGAATATCAAATTTACGCTCAATACTATGTTCAGAGAACTCCATGGGATGTCAGGAAGGGCACATGGCTACTAAACGCTCAGTTGCCCTGACCCTACGCCAATTTAATTACAGGTCATTAAAACGGGAGTTTTTTTATTATGTTCAGAGAAAATTGGTATAAATTGTTTTACCAATTTTATTTACTGATCAATTATCCAGTGGTGGATGCCAAAATAGATAATTCATTCTCTGGGAGATGCTAGAACAAACTTAAGTATTTCTCAATAGAGGGAATAATCAGGTCAGGCTAGACAAAGGCTGCACAGATTAAAAGGCTACAAAGCAGCTTCTTCTGACATTGTTTAGGATCTGGTCATGCCTAAATGGGGAACTATCCAGAATACTCTAGAAGATTCTGTGACTGCAATTTTGAATCCCTGGAGAAAAGGTGAACTGAAAAATAAGTACATTTAAATTTAAATGCACAGCCAATCAAGTAAAGAAAATTGAGCTACACCAAGCCTCTTTTTGACTGATTTTTAAATCAGTTTTAATGAGTAGGTAGGCTCTCATTATAGAGTATTTTGTATTATGATAGATTTAGTTTGTTATGGTTTTAATGGCCATTTATTGCTTTTATTTTGCTTTCTGGGCTTTTTTAAAAACTTTTTTTTATATTGTTTTGTACTTTTTGGCTTTCTGTGTCATTATATTTTGTTTTTTGTTTTTTTATTTTTTGTACCTCACCCACCTTATGTTTATGCGTTATAAAGGTTGATTGATTGAACTTTTTGACTGATTTTTAAATCAGTTTTAATGAGCACCAACACTGTCATTATAGAGTGTTTTGTGTCGTAATAGATTTAGTTCTTTAGTTAGTTAATTAGCTGTTTGTATCTCATGTTTATTATTATACCAATAACTCAAAGCAGCAAATGTATCCAACACACTTTCCTCCTTCTGTTTTCCCCACAACCATCCTGTGAGGTGGGTTGGGCTGAGAGGAGGTGGCTGGCCCAAAATCACCCAGCTGCTTTCATGGCTAAGCCGGGACTAGAACCGATAGTCTTCTGGTGATTGTTTCCAAAGTCATCCAGCTAGTTTTTGATGCTTAAGGCAGGACTAGAACTCCTGTTTCCTGATGATTGGCCCAAAGTCACCCAGCCAGCTTTCATACTTAAAGCAGAACTAGAAGTCCTGTTTCCTGATGATTGACCCAAAGTTACACAACCAGCTTTCACGGCTAAGGCAGGACTAGAACTCACAATCTTTGGTTTTCCAGCCTGATGCCTTAGCCACTAGACCAAATTGATTATTTATGCCCATTGATTGCTTTTATTTTTCTTTTAAAACTTTTAAACATATTTTTAAAGATTGTTTTAAAAAAAATATTATCCAGCTTTTCATGAAACTTTTATTTTGTATTTTTAATGTTGCTGTTTTTTTTGTACCCGACCACTTTACGCTTGTGCGAAATAAAAGTTGATGGTATGAACGTCTTCTTGACTGGGGATCAGTGGTGGTATTCAAAGTTTACTACCGGTTCTGTGGACGTGGCTTGGTGGATGTGGCTTGGTGGGTGTGGCAAGGGAAGGATACTGCAAAATCCCCGTTCCCTTCCCACCCCACAAACCTGCTTTCCAGCTCCGTTCTCCTGTGCAGGGCAACCAAAGAAGACCCAGCCGATCAGCTGGGACTCAGGAGGAAGAGAATAGATGGGGGTGGGGCCAGTCAGATGTGGAATTTGCTGGTTCTCCGAACTACTCAAAATTTCTGCTACCGGTTCTGCAGAACTGGTCAGAACCTGCTGAATACCAGCTCTGCTTTAGTTCCTTCTACTTCCATGTAATGTTTAATCATGTCTATTTTTTAAAGAATTAGTCCATTTATAACTTCCTATAATCAAAGTTTTAATTATCCTTTTGTTGTTTATTCCAGAAAAAAAATCCTTAAACTTGTATTTGAAATTTCTTTCAACAAGGATTGAAGGAAACTGGAAAACATTGTCAATTTAAAGGTTTCTCATAGCTGAAAAGCAGTTAGCGAGCAATTTCCAAAAAAAATGTCCTTTTAAAGGCACTAACCACAATTTGACCAAGATGGCTATTCTCTGCATCAGTACCAGCCAACAACTAACAAAATGTGGCCTCAAATGAAGTCCTCCTGTGAGGGGATAGATGCCTGGAAGGCTGGTGTTAAAAAGATACTATTTTAAGTAACTTGGTCTCCTGTTATTTACAGTATAGATTTTATGCATGGAATTTGGTTGACCATAGACCGAGTACTAATAATAAGGCACCTTAATTAATACTCTATGTGATAAAAAATAATCATTCAGGTATTCAGACAACTGGAGACTCATGAACAATAAATAGGAGCTTTATTATAGAGCTTTTGCAAAAGGGAATTCTGCGCTCATGGCTGCAGAAGACATGTTTCCTGGGAAGGCTGGGGTTTATATACAGTTTCAAATATACAGTCTCTACCCTTTCCGGGTTCACAATTTATCTAGCTATGTATCTCTCTACACAATACCTGTATTATTGTAGCATACCATATGTTTCCTTAACCTGTTTACCCATTTCCATTTCTAGTAATCTCCATCATTAACATGACACTGGACAGCATGACCCACCAAATATATAACCTTTATACAAAACAATAGAGAATTCTTACATAATATTCCAGTAAATTATCTTAAAAATGGCATTACCATTGCTTTATATTTTCACAGGTATAATTTTACATATCACACTTTAGAAGTAGCATTTGCAGTTGGGGTTATAAACATTGTAAAGTTTCTCCTATTCATGAGCAGTTGCAGAAAATGTAACAGCCCAAGTTGGTAGAAGATACTCCTAGAAAATAATGGATTCACAATACATAGGAACAAATACTGGTTTATTTCTGGCCAGGATTCAGCTTCAATTTAATGAAATTCATCTAGTCCCCCATTACCTTTAATTAATTTTACGTTAAATAAAAGTCCCACCTAATTCTGAAGCCATTGAGATATAGTTCTGGGTATCATCATACTTCTAATCACCATGCCCAATTGTTTCATACAGATATTAAGCAATATTGGATGGAATACAGCCAGTTCACAAGGACTCAACCTATAAATACTCAATGGTATTGGGATTTGGGCTGACAAACAATATTCTACGGATTCAATTGAGGAGGATCTACAATCACAACATCAAAATCTATTGAGAGATTCAGCCAGAAAAACCATGTCATGTCAGGATTACCAAGATTAATTACCTAGAATTCAGACTAAAGTGAACCTAGATAATTCTACAGAAATGTTCATAATTTGGTTATCGCTATCCTCCAGAACACATTTCCTAAGAACAAACAATAACCAGGAAGGCAACATATCATCTTCTATGAGAAGAGAGGGATTTTTAGGAATATCTACACAAACAGTTTATGTAATGCAGGCTAGACTTTCCTGTCTCTTAACAATGCCATTTGCTACTTCTCAGTCAATCCCCTGTGGTTTGCTCAAATTAGTTTTCATGGGCAAAACTGAGAACAATGAAAGGGGGAAACCTTGACCAGCAACTCAGGTCACAGAAACTGAAACTGTTCCATAGAATTGGATATAGTCAGATGATAGGACACCTTATCTTAAAGCACTGAATTACAAAATGATAGCACTGAAATTATTATATAGATGCAATACAAATTTTTCACAAGTCTCCAAAGGTTGTAAAAGAACATTTTCCAGTGTAGTGACAGTAAATCCCATGCTGTTCAGAAGATCTTTGCTGGGCATCTTCTTATGGAAGTAATGGAAGCAGCAAAGTCTTTGCTGTCCTCACTGACATGGATTTGACATATTTATGGGGATTATGTGCACATAATGATTATGTGCATTGTCATACTGAGTCTTTCATCATCAGCATTCTATATGCTATCCAATCTGCTTCATTGTTCAGCACTTCCCAGTCTACCAAAGAACAGCCTGTACTTGATACCATTAGAAAAGGCACTCAGGAGCAGCTACATTAATGGGCTATTATTCTCACTGTCCAATGTCTACTCTAGTTTCTGGAAAATTTCCCAGGACATTCAGGAAACTATTAGATTCTATAAATATCTGAGGACATAATTTTAATAGAGCCTCATCCCTTCAGGGGATAAAATTGAATTTCACCAGGAGCTAGTCTAACTCTTAGACTTCTCTTGGCAATGCATAAGCAGCATTCAAGGACACAAAGCTTCTGAAAAAGAGATTTATGTAGAAAAACAAATGAACCCTTACAAGAAAATTTCATCAACTGCTATGTATTAAATACAGGCTCTATTTCTAGAGAACTCAAAGCTTAAATTCTTGTACCACTCTAATTTAGGCCGGAAGATCAGCTTCTACTTGTCCCTACCACTCTCTCTCTCTTATTTTAGGAAGAAATAGGCTGGTTTTAGGTGGGTTGATTCTGCCATTGTAAAAATTTCACAAGGGGTCACCTGGGAACAGTCAGGCATTTTCCCTTAAATCAAACTACCTCACAAGGCGATTATTAGGGGAAACAATTGGGAGGTAGAAATACCAGCTATGCCACCTACAGGATATCTAATAAAATATTTTAAAATATGTCCAGCCTACTTTTAATCTGTAACTGTTTTGTTTAGCAAATGAAGAATGAGAAAAAGAAGGAAAATAATAATAATAGCATCCTGACCTCGCACTAACCCTGAAGGAGTGATTACTGTTTATTGGTCACCCTGTCTGTGTGTGTATGGCTTTTCAACATTCATGATATTAGTTAGGAATGGAGAAATAAAGAAAAACTGCTAATCCCCACAGGGGAAACTCTCCCAATGTTGCTGAACGTTAGCTTTTAGCAGCTCTGGTCAACTTGGCATAGAGTGAAGGATGCTGAGAAGTGTAGTTCGTGGGCATTTGTTCTTCTCTACACTTTCTCCGGCTGTATCATTTCCCCCCCGGCCATATATTTCATATTATCTCACCATACTTTTTTCTGTAAAGTAAGGATGATACCTCATGCCCTCTGAGAGATTTGGTCTTCAGGTTTCATAAGGTCAGTGTGAAGTAGTTACCGAAGCAGAAGTCCACCTGCTCATGTTTTAAATAAATCCTAATTGTTTATTCTTAAAAAATATATATAGCATTTGCCTAGTTCACAGATCTGGTCACCATCAGAATAATAACATCATAGAGCTGGAAAGGACCTTTGAGATCTTCTAGTCTAACCCCCTGCCTAAGGCAGGAGTCCTTATACCATTCCAGACAAATGGATGTCCAATCTCTTCTTGAAAACCTCCAGTGATGGAGCTCCTATGACTCCAGGAGATGAGCTATTCCAATTCATGAATTTCTTTTTCCTTAGTTCTAGGTTGGTTCTCTCTTTAATGAACATCCACCCATTGCTTCTTGCATATTTCAGCATATATTTATTTTTTTTATCATAGCATTCAAACTATACAGTCATTTTGAATCTTATTTGTCATGTGTTGCCCATCCACTTGAATTGGAATCATAGCTATCATTTTAAAAACTCTTTGCAGTTTTTTCACATTGAAGAATTTGTCATCAAAATGACATAATTCTGTGACTGCACAAATGTGCGTGCACACACACACGTAGAGATAATTGCATAAACACACACACAAATATTAAGCCCTATAATTCCTTGTATGCATGATAAAAAGAATTGTTTTATGGTTGGTTACACATTCATCCAGAGATTTAGACTGGATTTGGCATTTTTGTCCACCCATCGAATCCTTCACAAGGACCTAGGATAGGCAGATGCTCCAAGCAAAGCTGCCTTTTGCAATTGACTCATAGTAATTTTGTCAGTGCCAATGATATTCACAAGTAGTGCTCCAATTGTTTGGGGATTATTATTCAGAATCAGCTGGAGGATTTCTCCTGTACCATTGCCATGATTGCTTACTTCTGGGTCAACCAAGTGTAAGTTCTAAATGCTCCATGCAAAAATTAGTTTATAAATGAAAAAATGAATGTGAACATGGCATTATTAATCCTTCAGAAATATAAAAAAATTGGCCAACCCATTATGATTTCTTTTTCCCTGATATCCTTCTGCACACAGGCATCAACCTCTCTGTCCAACCTCTTTCTCATTGAGCAACGCTCCTAGCACACACACACCTCAATGGTTTTCTCTGCCACCATCATGGGATGAAAAATCTCTCCCCACACAACAGGATATTGAATAGAGTTGGTCAAACCTTTGAAAAAGCAGTTCCATGCTGAAGTAAATTTGGGTAGAGAAACAGAAATCGCTTTAATGCAGTGCACCAGTCAGAATTCTGTAAACTGCTTTATTAAAATCCTGCATGACTGGAACCATTTCAATCTCAGTAAAGAGAGAGGGGGAAATTAAAACTACTAATGCCACTTTCTTTGTGCCAATCTCTCCCCCGATCAGAGATAGACTGATGGTCATTTTGCTATGCTGCTGATGTTCACATGGTGTTCCAGATGTTTTGGGATTGCATCCATGGTGCCTATTGTATTAGTACTACCTTTGCTTTCTTTTGTGACAGTCATTCCACTACTATTTATGGATATTTGATTTTTTTTCACAGTTCTTTCTCTTCTGTTCTGCTGTCTCCATGAACTGCCATGTCCACTATCCAGACTTAGTTTTGGGTTTTTTTGACAATTGTTAAGTCTTAGGTGTTATTTGGCAGATATTTGTAATTGAATTTTGAAATCTCAGAGTACTTTAGCTTCTTCATTTTCTATTACTTTATATATTGCAGAATAATAATTATTATTCTAAATGTATTGGCTATGCAGTGGATTATATACACTAGGAAGGTATTACCAAGTCCTAGAGCTAGTTCATGGATTTTAAAAAATGGATGGTCCTTTATTTTCCATGCCATAGTATGAGCACAGTGACTCCTGCATGTTAATTTTTGAGGGTTAATTTTATCTAATCAACTTAGATAAATAGGTGTGCAGAACCCCACCACCACCACTAATATGCAACCTCAAAATGGCATTTCTTTCTTATACGAAATTAACCCAACAGGGAAGCATTTGCATTCCATTAAATCCTTATAATTCTCCACAGAATACCATCATCCTGCAGTCAAAACAGACCACAACTTTTGAAGAGAATGTGTGAAATTCCTCAGTCTTGTCATAAACAGTTCAGGATCCTGCTTTTCCTGTTAAAAGAAATGTACAACACAATAGCAAGTTTTCATTTCAAGCACTGTTCATCTTCTATGAAGATTTTAATCGTTTTCAGATCATTTCTATTTTATCCCTGCCATTTTTGATATATTTGTTCTCCCCACCCTTCCCTGAATTTTGGGTTTTTTTTTTCCTGTTTTGTTGCTATTATTTTTGAAACCTTACTGTACAGAAATGCAGAAATATGAGAGAAAGACATGTGCTTTATTTTACTGGGTTTTTTTAAGAGGCATTCTGAAATATTCTCACAGGAGAAGCCTCTGCCTTTGAAGCTGTTGCTGTGGAGGTTTTCTTCCTTCTGAAAAAACCTGTTTCATTCTTATTCTCAGAGGAAACTTTGGAATGGTGACTGAAATACATTCTGTCTTGCTAGAGATTATGCCATACGTGCTTTTGCTTTGAGAGGTTAATCAGGCTCTTCAAAGCTTGGAAAGTCTCAGAACTGCATATCACAGAGGATATTTTCTGTCACCTTGTACTCCCACATAGCAACAAAGCAGTAGGGGTGAATGGCTACTCTTCAATACTGGAAGGAAGCCTTTTCCAAGGAAGTGTTGTTTTTTCACAAGCAGCATATTAACACAAGGGGCTGGCTTGAATCCAGGCCCCTCACATCTCTTGCATAAAATGAGAGGACTATCAATTTTACATAGCTAATAAATGAGAGGAAGAAAAAGAAGGGGAAAGAATGAGAAACCAATAAAAGAAATGGAGAGTTGGATCCCTTGACAGCAATAATGGTTGACATTCTCTTAAACATCAAGAAATCACTAAACGTGCTTTGAAAAACAACACAAAATGTTAGCTTTCCTAAGGCAACATTCAATTGTTGTTCAAGCCAAGAAATCCACTTGAAATTGCCCAGCCCTTAAAATTATCCTTTGGGGAAAGTCAATACTTTCAAAAGTGAGAAAGTTGGCAACAAATGGGTCACACTTTCTGTTGTAACACCCTTATACCAAGGCTTGTATCATCACATCTGACATCTTTTCAAACCCAGATATGAAGCCAGAATGATTTCCTGAGTGCCATTATTAGGTCCCAATAAATATTGAAACCCCAGTAAATGTTGGGATGCAAGGAATTTTCCATGTCTTGCTAACCAATTCTTCTTCATAGAGTGCATATTTTCCAGAAAAATATTCCATGTATTTATCCCCACCATTATTTATTTATTTATTTTATTAAATTTATATACCGCCCCTCTCCCTAAGGACTTGGGGCGGTGAACAGCAGTTAAAATATACAAAAATACAAAATTTAAAACAATTTAAAAACAAATATTTACAAAAGCTGTTAAATTAAAACCCCACCAATAAAAATCACAAACTCAGATAAAAATTAAAATATAGATAAAATGGAAGTCTAGAAGGACTAGGGGTCCC
>JANHFN010001197.1:13251-45796 GCA_032468175.1 Toxicocalamus goodenoughensis | reverse complement strand
CCAGGTGCCCAGACCACAACAACAAGGGATAGCGGACCCTGCTATTATGCGGGACAAACGCTGAAGAAAAAAAAATTTTGTTTAAATAAAAGAAAAAACAGAAATATGATTTATTAAATGGTAACATGTCACACTAAATCCAATTTCACCCTAATATTTTCATAAAAGTCTAAACTGGACAAAAAAACCTCAGTGAGTTACAAACTACATACTAAGGTTAGTAAAGATCTATTACAAATACTGTACTTAGAAATGTATCATTTCTTGACGACTCTATGCAGTATGTACTACAAGCAATACATAGACACAACTGTATTATAGTAATAATCTTCATCCATACTATGCAAAATTTGGAGGTATTTAATTGAATGGTGTTTTGTTTCAAAGGCTAAGGATTAAAACAATGTTTCCCTTCAAAATGTCAAATCAGAGTAGCTATGCCACTTTTAAATAAGTCCTAAAATAGATTCATGAACAATGAAGTAGTTATTCCTTTCCATCAGAAGGAACTGATTGGTAAAACTGAGTTTGCTCAGTTCAAATTTTCAGTCTGAAGTCTTCAAACAAAGCAATAATAAATAAATTAGAAAGCATCTGCTGCTCTACAAGCTTGCTGAGAAATCTTTGTAGGATTTGATAAAGAAGTAAAGAGGTATTTATGTGGTAGAAAGTGGAATTCAATCTGTAAGGAAAAAAATAGTAGTCATTACAAACTTAAGAATTTTGGAGGTTTTTTTTAAAACATCTATTTCTTAATCTTTATGAATGTTAATTAAAAATGACTGAACTTGTATTGAGTTTTTCCTGTTCTTATTTCATAATAAAAAACTGAAAATCTGAGAACTTGAATAATGTTTCCATTCATTCTGAGGTAGGATTCATTGTTTACTTGCTTTGGTTGATGTTAGCATTACTTTCTAATTCAGTTACCTATTTTTCTATTTACTTCTTGGGTTTGGACATAACTATGCAACATTCTATATTTTGTAATAATACCAACAATCAAACCTTTCTTTCATTAGTATGTTTTACAGTTCTGAAGCTTCCTGTCCAACAAATCATTACTGAAATACATTCCAAGATAGCTGGAATTAGTTCTCTCTTGATTCTGAATAATTCTTGATCTGAACACTTCATAATTTGTATTAGAAACTCCTATTACTTCCAATAAAAAATAAGTTTGTACAGGATTATTTTAGCAATTAATGAACACAAGATTTTTACTATGATTCAGTTCAGCTTTCCTATTCTTTAATAGCAAATTGTATTAGATGGCATGCATTAAAAGGAATTCTCTATGCATTGGCTGAAATTTATTTTAAAAAGCATAGTTAGCTTAGCACAATAATGGACTCTGATAGAGTGAAATTTAGTGGAACGACCATGTGACCATATAAATGGGCATGAGAACTTCCAATGGAAAATATTACTTACATATAATTTCCCTTTGTAGTGTCATAATGATGATATAAATGATGATGTATAAACTACTACTTCTGAACTCTTACAACTGAAGCTTTTTCAATCAGGAAGAAAAAAAAAGATAAGAATTTCAAATATAGACAACAAAGCATTGTAGCCCATAGCAAAAGACTAATATAAACAATCAATCATGAGGAAGCTGGAAAAGATGTTACAGAAGAGAGATGAAAGGTATCAACTGTCAGAAACAGTAGAAGGTGATTTGAAAATCTAGTGCACTCTTTAGCCCTGAAACAAAGGAATAAACATGTAAATGGATGGTTTTCAGACTGATTTATGAGTATTGTAACTGACATTCCATAACAGTGTATTAAAAATAAAAAAGTTAACCCAAGGTGCTGCTTTGCAAATTCCAATTTTAACATAATATTCCTTGTTTTTGTAAATCTTTGTTGAATGAAAGTCTTCACTTTTATGAAATATAAATAGGTTTCTTTGGCAATCCTAAAACAAACTTGCTCTTTTGTTTAGCTAGTTTGGCATAAACAAATGGTACTATGTCTTCCGTGATCAAGATGGCAATCTATAACATCAGCTCCAGGCACAACCTTTTCTCATGGAAGAAATATATAATCAGAAATGATTCAGTATCATAACCAGAGGGAGTTGTGTCTGTCTCTGCATTGTTTATTTCAGTTTCCCAATTAGAACCTTATTGCATGCAAAAGAAAACAAAGAATTTTTTTTAAGAAGTTAAGATTTTTTAAAAAAATAATTTCACATCATTAGATGTGAATTTGTAAAATTGGGAAATGGAGAAAAGGTTGAAAAATTGGGCATAGGCTTTTTATTTTCTGACCAAAATTTGGTAGGATAATGGCCAAATTCCATGATTTCATCTCAATTTTTCTAACATTATCAAGAGGTCACAAGTGAGGTGCTGGTGAGATTTATCCTTGAGAGTCATGTTCATTCTTTAAATATATGAATGGAGAAACTGTGGTGTCTGTATCTCCAAAATCTTGTTGCTCTTCTCACTTCTATTAGAATAATTACTCCACCATCAGGGACCTCAATATTCATGAACTTTCATGCAGAGTTTAGAATTCTACATCATTGGGGTCCTGAACCATGCAAACAATTCCATGACTCCTGCAGACTTCTCAGATCAGAAATTAATTGCAATAATATAAGAGTCAATAGAAAGAATGTCATGATTAAAGGGAGGAATGAAGACTTTGACCCCTTTGTCCCTTCCATTATACATCTGTGTTACTGCAAATACAGGGCTTTTTTACAGCAAGGAAACAATATAACTGTTGAATGGAATAAAACCTTTGGCGGCTGATTTTGCTATCTTACAGCTATGACTTGGAGGTCATTTCAGATGATGTGATAATATACACACCTTAGAACGCTCTGTCAAGATACCCACTGGAGACAGAATGAAGCTATTGGTCAGTATGCATCAATTGGCAATGGCTCTTGGGATTTCTTTATGAAGGCTGTGAGAAACAACATTCAAATATTCCTGAATACCTGGGCAGCTATGCCAAGCTCCTGTTGGGAAATTTGATCAGTTCTCAAGACAGTTTTCTTTCATACAGTCCTGAAGGTGAATTTTATTTATTTATTATTTGATTTGATTTGTCAATCGCTTAAAAGATACAGGTATAAGAATAAACATAGTTTTGAATATATGAGATGGATACTTATAAGAAAAATAAAAAGAAACAATAGGACAGGGATGGTAGGCATGATTGGTGCGTTTAGGCGCCCCCCCTAAAGACCTCTTAGGAAAGGTGTGAGGTCAATAGTAGACAGTCTAAGGTTAAAGTTTTTGGAGTTTGGGAAAGAAATCACAGAGTCAGGTAGAGTATTCCAAACATTGACCACTCTGTTGCTGAAGTCATATTTTCTGCAATCAAGTTTGGCACGGTTAACCTTGAGTTTGTATCTATTGTGTGCTCTTGTATTGTTATGATTGAATCTGAAGTATTCATTTGCAGGTAGGACATTGTAATGTATGATTTTATATACTATATTTAGATCTAACTGAAGGCGGCATAGTTCTAGGTTTTTTAGGTCTACAGTTTCAAGTCTGGTGGCATAAGGTATTCTGCAATGAGTAGAGGAGCAGAGAACTCTTGTGAAATATTTCTGGACTTTTTAAATTGTGTGAATATCAGATACATGATATGGGTTCCAGACTGATGAGCTGTATTCAAGTATAGGTCTAGCAAATGTTTTGAATGCTCTAGTTAGTAGTATGATATTATCAGAGAAGAAGCTACGTAAGATTAGATTAATGCCTTTTTTGGTTATGTAATTACAGTGGGCTCTAGCACTTAGATCATTTGAAATGAATACTCCAAGGTCCTTGACAAAGTTTGGATCTTCAACAAGGTCTTGACTATTAAGCTTGTATTTTATTTTCTGATTTTTTTCTGCCAATATGTAAGACAGAGCATATATTTGTTGAGATTTGAAGTTGCCACTTGATTGACCATTCTGATACATAGTCAAGGTCTTTTCGGAGGGTAGTAGTATTGTCTGTGGTGTTGAATAGCTTTTCATCACCAGCGAAGAGAACGCAGTTGCTCTTAATATGATCACAGAGGTCATTTATGTAGAGTATGATGAGAGTTGGTCCTAAAATACTGCCTTGGGGGACACCACTGTTGACAGGTTAAGAATTTGATAGGACACTCCCAATTTTGACCATTTGTTGCCTGTTTGACAGAAAGGTTAGAGTGCAGTATTGCAGGCTGCCTCTGCTGACTGCAATTCAGCAGTTCAAATCCCACCAGGCTCAAGGTTGACTCAGCCTTCTATCCTTCCGAGGTCGGTAAAATGAGGACCCAGATTTTGGGGGGCAATAGGCTGACTCTATAAACTGTTTAGAGAGGACTGTAAAAGCACTGTGAAAAGGTATATTAGTCTAAGTGCTATTGCTATTGTTATATACAGTTAATCCTCGACTTACAACCACAATTGAGGCCAATATTTCTGTTGCTAAGCGAAACATTTATTGAATTTTGCTCCATTTTACAACTTTTCTTGCCACAGTTGCTAAGTGAATCTCTGCAGTTGTTAAATTAGTAACATGGTTGTTAAGCGAATCTGGCTTCCCCATTGACTTTGCTTATCAGAGGGTCGCAAAAGGGGATCACGTCACTCTGGGACACTACAACCGTCATAAATATGAGTCAGTTGCCAAGCATCTGAATTTTGGTTACATGACCATGGGGATACTGCCACAGTTGTAAGTGTGAAAAATGCTCATAAATCTCTTTTTTCAGTGCCATCGTAACTTCAAGTGGTCACTAAACGAATGATTGTAAGTCAAGGACAACCTGTTTGTATCGTTGAAGCATTTGAAGTTGCTTTGCACAAACCAATTTCTTCTGGTGGTGTAGCCACTCCCAGAAGAAATATGGTTGTGTAAGTATGGATATTCCTCCTCTTACAACCACAGTTGAGCCCAAAATTTGTTACCAAGTAAGAAATTTGTTAAGTGAGTTTTGCCCCATTTTATGACCTTTCTTGTCACATTTGTTAAGTGAATCACTGAAATTGTTAAGTTAGTAACTCAGTTGTATAAGTGAATTTGGCATCCCCATTGACTTTGCTTGTCAGAAGGTTGCTAAGGGGGAAATCACATGACCCCAGGACACAGCAACGGTAATAAATGTGAATCAGTTGTCAAGCATCCGCATGTAAATCACATGACCATCAGAGGTGGTATTCAGCAGGTTCTGACCAGTTCTGGAGAACTGGTAGCGGAAATTTTGAGTAGTTTGGAGAACCAGCAAATGCCACCTCTGACTGGCCTCACCCCCATCTATTCTCTCCCTCCCAAGTCCCAGCTCATTGGTTGGGTCTTCTTTTGTTGCCCTGCAAGTAAAATAGAGTTGGAAAGCAGGTTATTGGGGTGTGGAGGTAATAGGATTTAGCAATAACCTTCCCCCAGGAGTGGGGTGGGAATGGAGATTTTGCAGTATCCTTCCTCTGCCATGTCCACCATGCCATGCCCACAGAATTGGTAGAAATTTTTTTGAATCCCACCACTGGAACATCCAAATCATGTATCTTTTGACATGTTGTGCTACATCAAACATAATGGTAGATGTTACCTAGCAGCAAAGAGAGATATAGAGAAAATACATTTTAATCAGAACATAAGAAATTTAGATGGGAGAACCTAAATCAGCATCATATTTAACATTGGATAAGCAGAAATCTCTAAGACACTGTCAATATCTATTAAGTATAATTCTCAGAACTGACAGCTACAGAATTGTTTTTTGTGGCAATACAATCTATGAATCAATCAATCAACTTCATGAAGAATCAAAGTCTTTTGGTTTTTTAGAAGTGCCTGCCTGATCCATTTTGTTTATCTCCTCCATTCATGAAATGTATGAGGCCTCTAGATAAGATGAGAAATATGCTCAGATATTAAAGGAGCTTATCCTTAAAAGGTAGCATCAACAGTCTAATGGGAAATGGGATAATGCACTTTTCTCCACAGCATTGCAGGCAAACATGTTTGGATAAAGGGGATATTTACTAGTAGATATTTACTCAAGAAGGTGCTGGAAGCAAAAAAAAATATTAACTTACCAGATTACTATTTTAGATTGGCTGGAGGGTGAGGATAACTCATTTGATTTATTGACTCATTTATCTGTACCAGAAATAGTTCAGAAACCTTCAAGGTTTAGACATCCTGTCATCTTCAGTGAAAAAGGACATCCAGAATATATACACACACACACACACACACACATACATGCACACATGCATACATACATACATGTGTGTGTGTGTGTGCATTAGAAATCCAACTGACTTTTTCCATGTTTTCCAAAATGCTCTGTAGTTCTTTTCCAAAAGAAAGTCCCTTTTCCCTCAGGGAAATGAAATGATACTGAGCCAGAAGGACTATCCAGTCATTCTACCTCATTAGCATTAACTGTTCAACTGTAATTCTCATCACCCATGCATAGGAATACCCTCCAAAATATTTGATGCAGTGCTATGCTATAAGTCATATCAACCCCCCCTTTTTTTCCTAATGAATAGTTTTCAACAGTGAATGAACACTGCATTTCTTGATGATCTCCTGTAGTAAAATTCATTATTATATTAATTTCCTCTTCCTTGCTGTACTATATAGGTTTTAAACTAAATCAATGCAAAACTTGAACCGCTGGTTTTCTTTATTCACTTTAATTGATTAATGCAATAGTCAGCAAGTTTCAGTGTTCAATAGTCAGTTTATATTGGCAGATCAGTTACACTGAAGGGGAGTCTGCTAGCATTTAGGGTTTGGATATTTAATCTGAATTATATTCTCTTAAAATGCTTATTACTTCATTGCCCATAAAACTGGAGTTTTAAGTAAATCTTCCAGAATTTCAGTCTAATCCCCTATGTTATGCATCATGATGGAAGTATTGCTTTATCTCTTGAAAGATTCATATTTGTGATATAGTATTAATTATGGCTATAAATCTGATTTGCAAAAAAACATCAAAAATCAAAACAACCATTTAGTAGCAACAGAGAGATTTTTTGTGCTGTCATCCAGCATTCATCTAATTTTTTCTACTCTGACTTGGTAGATCTGGGTTAATAATCCTTTAATTTTTTCTGTCAAAATCAAAGCTCTTTTCAGTGATTATAATGGCACAGAATAAATATTTTTTTCCAGTTTCTGGAGGGTGTTTTTATAGTAATTTTTATGCCATTCAAACGGTCCCTGCTTTTTTAACAACTGGTTCTGTGGGCATGGCTTAGGTAGTGGGCGTGGCTTGGTGGTCATGTGATTGGGTGGACATGGCTTGGTAGTTAAGTTATTGGCTGGGTGTGGCCAACTCAACATCACTCACATTGAGGCATGCATCTCCTTGCCTGGCCTCTCATGACTGTGTGCTGCAAGTCATAAGTGTAAAAAATGGTCATAAGTCACTTTTTTCAGTGCCATTGTAACTTTAAATGGTCATTCCACACAAGCAAAGTACCCGCAAAGGATGGGGAAAAAAACTCCAGAGACGTTCCTGATACAGGAAGTCTATCCTGCCAAGAATGTAATAAGGGTTAATGGAAAGGCAGTTTCTGTAAGCAACACCAGAATGTTTCCTTCCTGCCTTCCTTACAGGATTAGGCCAGGTATTCCTTCTAACTACCTGTTCTCTGAACTGCTTAGAATGTTAACAACCGGTTCTAGTGAATAGGTGAGAACTGGTAGAATCCCACCCCTGGATGTGACAGTGAAGACTACCAAATAGGGGTATTCTTTGAGCAATTATACTCAAGGTCATTTCTAGGACTGAATAAAGTTCTGGTTCCAATCCATATTTTAGTGAGGAATCAGATAATGCTACACATATCAATATATTCCCACATATAAATAGTTGTATTGAAAACATGGCTTCTTGTACCCCAGTAACTGGAAGCCAACCCCATCTGACATCTGTAGAATATAATGGCTCTTCCAAAGGCAAGAAGTGCATCTCAGGCCAAACACAAGCACCAGATAAATGATTTTATTACTACAGAAATTATACATAGGAAATTAGATTGGTGGAGTCCTGTATTAGCTTTTCTTTTTTACACATATAGTACTGCAAGATTCTCTTGAGGATGTGGTTTTGCAATAATACTCTCTGTTTATAGAAAGGTAAAAAGAATGTTCCTTCTAATCATTGATCTATTAGCTTGCTCAATGTTATTAGCAAGATGTATGCTATCCAATTAAGAGAGAAACTATTGGATTAAGTTGAGGTAGAACACATATTGGCAGATGAGCATGCTGGCTTTGGGGAAGGTTTCTCGCATACAAACCAAGTTTTGATACTTGATTGAAAAATATATCGTTAATCCTAATTCACTGTTATATACTATCTTTGTAGGTGTTAAACATCCTTTAACTTAATTTATAATAGCCACAAATGAAATAATCCTCCATCAGTAGATGCTAGCTTCTATTATTACAAAAAAAATGATATAACTCTAAAGATACATCTAAGGTAAAAGTTTAATAAACTATGCAGACCCATTATATTAAGAAAAACCTTATCACTAAAGGAGCTTCACAAAACTATATCATGGCTCCTAAACTGTTAACATTTATCTAAGTCTGATTTCAGCTTTGTATAATTTGGCATATCATCCCTCCTAAAATGGCATATTAATATGTTTTAATCCTTTCTATGCACCGTAATCGTAGTGGCACTGACCCAGATCAGCCTGAGATGTTATGTTCCCTTGTAGAATAATCCACATAGATTAATTATTATAAAACCAAAATTGCAGTTTTGCAAAGTGCTTTAAATTCATAGATATAAGCTAAATGGACATGAGATCCAATTATCCAACCCTTGTGAAGAGTATTCAATGCTATAGGAATCTGGAATATGTTCTACAGTATGCACCAAGATAAACTTTGGATATTCAAATATCTGATAGATCCTGTGGAGAAGCATATGCCCTACAATAAATTAAAGTATTTATTTCTAACGGAATAGAATAGAATTCTTTATTGGCTAGGTATGATTGGAACACACAAGAAATTTTTCCCCGGTGCATAAGTTCTCAGCATGTATAATAAATAATTTATGTACAATAAATTAACTATTTATTTCTAAAACCTAACTTCAGTATGTTGTAGCAATAGGATCCTATAAATATATTTCACTGGTGGAGATCTTTCAGTCTACATTTCTGAGAATTATCTTCCAAGTATCATGATGTGCCTCAAATAACATGCATTGAAATTTATTTTACCTTTGGTATCTACTGTCTAGTAGAAGCAATACAGTCTCTCCAAATCTCTCTAAATTTTTTGTTGTCTGCAGATATGAAAAGGAAGCATTCATTTATCTTTATAGAATCTGTGTAGAATGTCATCTCTGTTAGATATTGTTTTATTGGGTATTATAATGTACACACCACATTTTATAGCACCTAAGTAGGAATGTTGGTTTTTATATACCAAGTTAACTGATTATTTTTGTTATTTAGATTTTATAAATATGTATTTTATTTTATAAATGTAATGTTTGGAATTACGTATTTTGTTCATTTTATTCATATTTGCATGAATCCTTTACTATATTTTATTAGATAAACTCCGTCACTACCGGTCCCAACTCTGCCATTGCTGGTGCCACACCCAGATGAGAAAAGAGGCATCAGAATATGTGACAAGTCAGCTGTGATTTCAATGTCACATCATTGTGCACCAAAGCTGACACAATTTTTGAGATGCAGACATGCGGGATGGTGCAGATTGGACAAAATAGCCAACAAGAAGCTAAAACACAGATCCTATAATATGGTAGGAATAACACAAAGAACAAGAAGATGGTATTTTATCTTTCTACAGGCTTGTCATTGTCCAAAATGAAGTATTTTTCTCTCTTTATTATGCTTGAGATGATTTAGAAATTCTGCTGATGTTTTAAACTTTATTTATTTGCACGTACTGCTCTCCACTTGATTGTTCCTATTATAGAGTTTATGCCATAGGAATATTGATTAGTGGTAACAATAAAAATGTACTTGTTGAAATTTTGCTATACTGTAATTATATAGTTGGTACTGTCTAGGCTAAAATCATTTTTCTTCGTGTTTTAACATTAATCTCATTTGTGGGAAAAGTAATAGAAAAAACTCTACCCTGCTAATCTTAATCTTTATTTTCAGCTGTGGCTTCTATGGGGTAGTAGTGTTCAGCAGTCTGTGGACCCGACTAAATGAGATGCTCAGCTTAAGACCATCATCTGAAACATCTTCTATATCAATAAGAATGTAGGTGAACATTAAGGTTGACAAGGAAGACCCACCTATGTGCTTTTTTATTTTCTATTTGAAAGCATATTAATACAGGAAGAATCCAAGAGCTGTGATTTTTCTATGCAAATTATTAAAATATCTTTTCTGAGCACCTTTTATACATTTCTCATAAAACCAGATCATGGCCCAAGTGTGCGATAATATCAAGGGCAGGTATAGTCAATGCCATTAGAAAAGTGAGAAAGGGTTAAGACACAGTAGTGGGCTGCAGCCCTGGGGGCGATGTTGGGGATAACCCTGTTCTGTCCTGTTCCGGAGAGCCAAAAAAGGAGGAGGGGTCTGCCTGAAGTCCCTGCAGCTGCTGTGGAGACTGTACAGCCCCTGACCATACAATCTCTGGACCTCCAGTAGTCAGTTAATGGAAGGTTGTCCAAAGCAGGAAGCCACATCCTTGGCTTGAAGGGGGAAGGGATTTGGATTATGAGCCTGTGGGTTCCCTTTCTGGCCACTGGAGAAGAAGAAAGACAGATCTCTCTTGGTCTGGCCTGGGATCTGCCTCTTGGACCCCATTTGGAACTTAATTGGGGTCTCCATCCCATGGTCTGGGGGGTGCCCTTTATCCCCTCCACCCAGCCTTCTGTGTCTCTGCCACCTCTTTGTTGTGCAGATGTTTATTTTTCTGAGAAGAAAAGAAAAGTGAGAAACATCTAATTACTGAATGGCTGATGAACTTGAGGTTTGCTGCTTATTTACAAAGCCTGTTGCATGTTTCATATTCATTTGCTCCATTTTTTGCTATACTTGATATCTAAGGCAAAGATTAAACTTAGTTTCATTATCTTTACATCCCTTTTCCTGTTCTCTCTGTAATTCAGTTTTAAAAACTAAAGCCTTTAATGCGTCATTTTTACAAATACAGAGAATCTCCTGATATTGTCTCAAATAATCAGGATTCAAAATGTTTTTTTCATGTAATCAATCAACTTCATTTAGCAAAATGCCTGATTATTGGTGTCCAGAATATGAGAGTAACCTAAAGGGACAAAAAATGGATGGATATCTCAACTTGAACATTCTGGCCAATGATCTAACTTGGAGTGGAAACTTCCTGTGTGTTACATTTTCCTCCTCCCCAAAAGATTCATGTGAAGTAAGCTAAACAAATATGTTCCTATAGAACCTGCATTTTTTTGTATTCATGTATTTTTCAGGTTTTTTCTATGTTTGGAATGATTTTTTTTTTGTAATTAAGTCACACCAATCTTTTGACCATATTCAAATATCAATCAGTAGGTGCTAAGGGTTCTGTATTTGCAGAAGACACAGTAAATTCCATCACAATACAAAAACAATTTACTCACTGAGTTTCCCCACCCCCAACAGAATGCCAAGAGTGGAAAACCCAAAACTGGTGGGATTTTCTTTTTAATCTCAACATTCAAAGGTATATTAGTATCAGTTTCATGACACTCCTGGCAGATTTAACAAACTGAGGCAGGAGCAAGTCTTTCTGAATTCAGCAGGGCTTCTTCTCAGTAGCAGGATGAAGGGTTACAGTCACAATTATTTAAATATCATCAAAACATGACAACAACTAGTCTACATAATGCTCATGACAGGTTTTTCCCCAGGAAAGCATTGTAATGGAATGGAGAGAGGAAAGAATTCAGCACCTTCTCAATATGTGGCATATCTCTTTTCATTCCCCCCAATCCGCCCAGTTTGGTGTTTTGTTTGCTGAGCTGTCTCCTGTGCTTAACATGACACATACAAGGTTTTTTAAAAACTGTATATATTCTTTTTCTTAGCCTTTGTTGTATTCTTGGATTCAGAAGTCTGTGAAAATATTATTGAATTCAGAATATTTTTAAAACATCTTGCAAAGATTAATTGCACAGATGTTAGTAAATTTAAATTCTAGCCTTCCAGCATAGCCACTACTCAATAGATTTAATTGCCAAACTACAACTTCAAGTTTTTATTTCTATAACAGCAAAGAAGCACATGAAAGTGGAAGTTATTTTTCCTCTTAGTTTGCATCACTGAAATTTGGTTGGGAAGGGAAGACATTGTTGTCCTCTCTGAAATGTGATTTCCCTGGTATTAAGCATGGTCCCAGCCATGAGTCTGGGTTAGGGATGGGGAAATAGCTATTGTAAGTTAGGCATCTAGTTGTCTTTCAGGGCCCTGCTCCAGATATAACCAGATATGAGACCCTCTTTGTGAATCTGGGCTGTAGGGGTGAGTTGGGATTGCTGCTTGCTTATCTTCCTCAGTACTTCTAGTAGTATTTCTACCTGGGGTTCTTGACTCTCTGGCTGATTGCCAGTGGAGTTCCCTAGGCTTATGGCCTGGGATTTCAACCTGCTTCTCTGAAGTCTGAGGTAGCTCAAGAGTTGGAAATGTCCCCTCCCAGATTTCAGATATGGCAGCCCTGACCGGAGGGAATTGTCATCTAAGAAAATCAGAAGTGAGACTCTGTTGATTAGGTGGGATACCAGGAATCAGAATTTCTGCTTTATACCAGCCTCTCTGCTGCCTCGAAGCTTCCTTATCTAGGTTATTTGACACTGTGGCCAGGTTGGCTGTGGAGTTTTCTAGGCATGTTACCAGGACTGATAAAATGATTTGTCCCAGATATTTACCCATTTATTTGTGAGTCACTGATTTTCAGTGTTTGTCTTCTCAGTCTTCTTCCATGGCCTGGAATGAGGGATGAGAAAACTACCAGATTGAAGTTCTTAAAATTCTTCTTAAGATTTTCAAGTTCCATTACAGTATTATTATACTTGTTCTTTGAAGTATTATTTGTCCCCACATGTATTAGCAAGAAGGAATTATTGTCAGTGGAAGTTAATTTGTCACTTTTGTGATCATTTTTCTAGCAATCAGCATAACTCACATACTAATAGGTCTGGTTGGTATGTATATTTATTTCAGTCCTTGTAATAATCAGTCACTTTTTTGACTGAGAACTTTTTTCTTTGCTTTTCTTATGGGGAATAGTTGCATCATCTCTACCCTTTAGGGATTCAGTCTCCTAATTCTTGTTCTGCAGTATCTGAACATTTAAAATCTATTTCATCTGCAAGGGGCTGAAAACTCATATTTTGTAATAATACTCCTAACACGTGAGTTCTCTGCACACAAACTGCTTTATTTTCTTAACTCCTCCCTTCCGGTTCCTTCATACTGTGTCACCTCAAAATATGTTCTTCACTGCTCTCTGTCTAACATTGGTTCCTCTTCACAGTTAAACATCAACAGGTTCCATTTACCCTACACCACATCTCCCTTTTCTAGAGAACAAAAGGGTAGACTTTAAAAAAATAGCTTTATGCCAGAGCCTGAGGGCCTTATCATGAGATAGAGGCCATCTTTTGGTTATGTGAACAATTGGTTAGATTATGCCCTGCTATGTGTTTATTTTAATTTGCTTTTTTATTCTGTATTCTATGTATGTTGTTTTTTATTTTAAGCCACCTTGACTAATATAAAGGCTATATAAATTGAATTAATCAATTAATCAAAGACCATTTAATTAGTGGGGGAGGCTACTTGAAAGAGAAAAATTGCTCAAAGGGATATTGGATGCATTTGTTGATTTGCAATTAGTATTAAGTAAACTTGCGATAGCAGTTGGGAATTTGAGCTGGCTGGTGCTGAAAACTTCTCAGGTCTTGGTTCAGAAGACAACTGAAAGCAGAATTGTCTAAATGATGCCAAAAATAATCATCCAGCTGCTTGGATAGTTGGTTGGAGACAGAACATTTCAAAGATTGAAAAGGTTTAGATAAAGCTGTAAAAAAAAGAGGAGGGGGTCCCGTCTACGTTTGCTGTGTTTAAATCATTTTCTAGAAACCAGCCAGATGTTAGCCAGAGTTTTCTTATATAATGAGCCAAACCATTCAATATAACCCATAACTTTCTCTGGATGTACAAAGCAGCATATGCTTTTACTCCAGCTGAATTCAACAGAATGATGTTTTTAAGAAAACTATCACATTTGGGGTGGGGGCATGCAGGAAATCTTCCATTCTCCCTCTGGTATTTTGAGAAGATCTATGTAATGGCCTGAATTTGGGTAGAAATTTACATTTTTTTCAACCACAAAAATCAGTTATGAGTTGTGCTCCAGTGTCATTTGATAGAGAAATGTTTATTTCTAATAGCTCCATAAACAACCAGTGGCATCACACTGGAAGTTCAGCTTGTTTTCAACAATCCATAAGTTATCCTTGAGAGCTAAGTGTAAAATCTTTCTATTGCAGGTGACCGATTGCTAAATTGGTGGCATGGTGAAGATGCACTCATTAAAATAATAATAATAAAGCACAGAGGGATCCCAGAAAGGAAAACAATTAAAGTTTTTGCTAGATTCAAAGCAGCAATCTTTGATTTAAAAGAAAATGTTATAGTTACTGTAATATTTTAACACTCAGGGCAAAGGGAAGGTCTAAAAAGTACAAAAACTGATTTAAGTATTGGCTCAATTGAAGGGACAGTTTTTCTTTGGAAAGTAGCCATTTAATTGCTTGTATTAGTCTACAACAAATACTTTAGCTCAAGAGACAAAGTACTCAGGTTGACATAAGTGTATTTTAGAAGTAGAACTAAGAAACATCTCCTGAGGTCATTTGGAAGGTGAGCAGGCAATATCTTCTGCCTTCCAGAAGCAGTTGCCTATCCATTCTGGTGTTAGGCAGTAATCACAAGCTTACATTAGCCAAAAGTAATATTTTAGCCACTGCTGCAACTTCTGGACCGAGAAAAGATTTGCACAAATATTTATACACATTGTCATGTCCTCTTCCAGTTAACATACACATGCCTAGAGCATATGTGCTATTATACAGTTTTCAAGAGTAAAATGCATTTTATACATTATTTTCTATAATGCACAGAGTGATGATATCTTTTTAAAATGTGCTTTATCCTCCTGGACCATCTGCAGCAATTGGGAGTTGAGGAGAACATTCATCAGTGGTTTCACTCTTACTTCAGTGTGCCAGTCCCTTGGGTGAACAATCAAGCTCTTGGAAGATTTATTGTAGAGTTCCTCAGGATTCAGTCCTCTTCCCTATGTTTAATACAGTTGGTGGCAAAGGACTACCATTGCTTATATACAGTATCAATGACACCCAATTATGTATCACTGCATTGGGCCAAACTGGAGATGCCTTGGAGATTCCTTGCATGTCATGAACTGATGTCCAAATGTGGTCAGGATCTGAATGGGATAAAACAAGCCCCAACTAAGTTCCAGATGCTTGGCTAAGGCACTGGTGTTCCAAAGGTGCTTTTTCAAGAGGCAATTGGACTTTCTGTTTTTTTCTTTGAAGACATTTTGCTTCTCATCAAAGAAGCTTCTTCAACTCTGAAGCTCCTTGGATGAGAAGCAAAACGTCTTCAAATAAAAAAAGCATCAGAATTTCCACTTGCCTCTTGAAAAAAACCTTTGGGACAACCGTAATCTGGATGACTGAGAATCTCCATAGACATAACACACTGTTTTTAAAAATAAGAAACAGCCAATTAAACAATTATATAGTCCATTTTAATAATGCTACTAGTTGTGTTATTTTTGAAAGGACTATAATAATACCAACAAGAATGGATAGCCTTGCTTGGATTAGAACAACTGGATTGTTAGGATCTGGGATTTTCTTTTTGTACATCAAGCATAAATCACTGAATTGATAGTTCCGTGTGTTCCTTGTCTGAGAAAATACATCAATGCCACCAACACTGTGATTGCACTGCAATGTGTTTAGGATATAAATAATTGTCCCAAGTTTCTTAATGTTTACATTTTAGCAGGGCCTGTGTCCATGGTTGTGCAAACATAAGCTCCAGTCTGAAACTGCTTTATAGGGAAAAAGAAGCTGTTAATTTGTAGTTGAAAATGTTTTTTTAAGACTCAGGAAAACTCTAGAGAGATTGCCTTTAATCAGTGGTGTTATAATATAAAATGCCTAAGAATGCCTTGGTTTTCTACTAGCTCTGCTCTATAGGGGCACAGAATTTAATAAGTGAGCATTCCTGAAGTAACAGAGCCATACTGGTATCATGGTTAAAGCACCAGGTTAAAAACTGGAAGATTAAGATTCCCACTGTAGGCACAGAACAGCCAGGCTAATGATCTTGAGCCAATCAAATCATGTCAGCCCTGGGAAAAAGGCCACGGCATGCTACTTATAAAAATCTGCCAAGAAAACTTCAGGGAAAATGTCTATGAAGCTTCTCAGTCATCCAGTCATGGTTGTCCCAAAGGTGCTTTTTCAAAAGGCAACTGGACTTGGTTTTTCCTTGAAGATATTTTGCTTCACATCCAAGAAGTTTCTTAAGGAGCCGCTGTGAGGCAGTGATTAGAGTATAGTACTGCAGGCTACTTCTGCTGACTGCAATTTTGTAGCTCAAATCACTTTGAGGACCCAGATTGTTAGGGGGCAATATGCTGACTCTTTAAACCACTTAGAGAGGGCTGTAAAGCACTGTAAAGTGGTATATAACTCTAAGTGCTATTGCTATTCTTAAGCACCTCTGGGAGAAAACTGTGGAATAACCCAGACAGTCCCCAGGGGTAAAAAATTGACTTGAAGGTACTACTGTGTTTCTACTGTAGGAAAAGCTTGTTTTAAACTTGTATTAAACTTTGTTGTTATTTTAAAAAAGCAAAGAAAGGAAGATAATCTTTACAACCTATCATTGAAGAACTGTGATGACTACAGATATAGACTCAATGATATTAAGAACAAAGCTATTCAGCGCCATTAACCTTGTAATATTATTCATACCAATGTAAAACAAACACGATCATTTCCTGTTTTCAATGACTTTTTCACACAATAATGTATTTGTTTGATTTGGTCAAACTCAGTTAATTATTGTTTATTCAACAAATCACAATTAAGGAAACTGATTATCACTACAATCATGCAACCTGATTTTTTCTTGAGGGCTAATGCTGAGGCAATGGGGAATGAATGTGGTCTTTCAGATAAACCAGAAATATACAACTGCGTATACTTGCCTTGTTTCTGGGATATATTCTATAAAACCATGGGTTGAGCCACAATCAAAATTAAATTTGATTTAATTGGTATTTAATTAAATACAGTAGATATAATCCTCCTCATGAGTTGATAATTTCCTCTTTCTTCCATTACAAAAATTACATTTCCATGGCAATCTTTCAAATAGTTTTCCATTTTCTGAAGTTATATTCAGTAGAGCTAATATACTAGATCTGGATGGTAGCAAAACAGATAGAGATATAATAGGCCTACCTTGCCTCAATCAGACAAGAAAAAGAGTAAATAGAAGTCTGAGTACAACCTATCCAATGTGAGCAAACTTTCTATTATTACTTATTTTCCCTATGCAATCATGTTACCTTGTTCTGACATCAGTTTTGTTATGATGCCACTGAAAAGTTAATTCTGGGCAGGATTATAGCTGGTGCACTCTTTGATAGGATCCAAACTCTGTCAGATAAATTTGATAAATTCAAGGAAAATGTTTTGGTAAAAGTTTTGTTCACCGTTCAATTATTCCATGTTAATGCCCCTTGCTTTTTCTTCAGTACATTTCCTTATAAAAGACAATCCCATTGAATTCTATTAAAGCTTATTGAAGCAGTGAGTTGCCATTCTTTTGCCCATATCTAGAAAAATAACAAAATACACCTTAATTTCTATTTCTAATTTCTATTTTTAAATAAAGCACGTACTGCATGGTTTTTGCAATACCCTTTAATATATTTTGCAAGCCCTTTCCAGGAAGTTGAATTTGAAAATAATAATTCTATCCAGTCTCAGCCCTAGGGTGAACTTCCATCTCACATCCTGTGATGAAAGCTTTTTGATTACAGCATGCATTTTTTATCTCAAAAAAAAATCCTGGCAAATAAAATTTGACTACTGTATATATTCACAGATAAGACAAGAGCTTTAGGTGCCAAAATATACCCCCAAATTGGGTTCAGCTTATCTGGGGAAGGGCTTATCCATAGATAGGCTTATCTGCAAGTATATGCGGTAGGTTTTTCCCCTATGTTTATTTTTTAAGTATCTGTATATCCTTTATACAGTCATGAAAAAGCTAATCCTAGATAAGCAAATCCCCAATTTTTTTTAACCATAATACTGTGAAAAAATGAACCTCCCACAGATAAGCCAATTGTGAAAATTAAGATAAAGTATGTGGAAATTTAAAGGGTCAACCTATCTGCAGGTGGTGTATTTAACATTACCCCAGCACATAGAATCCACAATCTGAAATTTTCTTCCTCATGAAGAAATATAGAAGCTTCATTTGCCAACTTTTTGTGTATCAGACATCTGTTAAAAGCAGATTATGGTTTAGCTGACCATAAAGGACATATACCATAGGCTTTTGCCAATAGCTAGTATGTAGCTACACTGAATCCTTCCCCTAGGTGATGATACCCTTCCCCTAGGAGATTATATGGCTTCAGGGTTGACATACACTACTTCAAATCCAAAGAGACTACTAAAGAACAGCTGGAAGCAGGCAATGGGTAAATAATTTTAGGACAAGAAAGCAAAAATACTCTTTTATCTTCACCACTCTATTCAGGAGAGCTGTGGTGGTTAAAATGCAGTATTGTAGGCTGCTAACTCACTGCTCACTGCCAAGAGTTCAATTCTGACTGGCACAGCATTGATTCAGTCTTCCATCCTTCTGAGGTCAGTAAAACGAGGATCCCAGATTGTTGGGGGCCATATGCTAACTCTGTAAACTGTTTAGAGAGGGCTGTAAAGCACTATGAAGCGGTATATTAGTCTAAAGTGCTATTGCTGTTGCTATTGCTATCTCCCATTAGCTGGACCAATAGGTTGGGCAGATGTACCTTTGAGCCAACACAGCTCCATTTTAGCTGATGGGTAGATTTGTGAATACCATTTCCAAGTAGGCTGCTTTATCCTTTAGCTTTGTGATACCCAATAGATAGATTAGGCAGAAAGAATTGTGGAGGGCAGGTTCTGTGTTCTCCCAAGGGTAAATCAGGCCAGTACAGTTATTCCCAAAACAAATGTTCAGTACATGGTGATTTTTGCCTTTTAGATGCATCTATAACATTTAGTTCAGGCTTTTATTCTGAACATGTAGAGTTAACATCCCATTTTGCAGAAACCCATCTGCTGCCTTAGTCAAGGGCTAAAAGCAGGAAGGGCTTCCAACCACAATGTTGCATTGGGCCCCCAAAGTCTTTAACTCAAATCAACCGTGATGAATTTGGTATAGCATTGCTAGATTTTCTAAAAACACCAGCAAGTGCAAAGCTTTGTTAACACTTTGCAGTGAGTCTGATGTGTGTTTCATTCAATCCCCTGGATTGACAGAGGTCTAGAAGATGTATGAGTTTGACTGCAGGGTCAAAGCAGCCATTTGCAGCATCCTGTACCTTTAAATTAGAGCTGCCCTTCTATTAACACCACAGCTGTCAAGGGCTGTGTAAACAAATACACTTCCTAAATAGACTCCACCACATTTTTAAAAACCCTTGATCTCCAGCCAGCAATAATAGAAAAACAACTTCCCCTTCCCTAACACACCCCAACACATAATCAGCCTGCTAATCAGCAAGTTCCTGACACAGGGCATACCAGTTGTGAAAGGGCCTAGCGGGTCAACCCAGAGCCCAATTAATAACCTGAATGGGATCAGAAAGGAAACGGAGCAAAATACAGGATTAGGATTTGCATGAGACACCAAACCACAAGATAATCCACTAATTTTTTTTTAATTCAGTGGGAAGTAAGAGTACAAAAAAAGTGAGCTTCATTAACTGGTTAAATATGTCAGGTAATACCACTTGTGTCTGTATGACTGTAACTTTGTCACTTGTATCCTTACAATTTTTATTGACTGTTTCCCAGTATGATTTGATTGCTTATTGTACCCTATGACTATTATTGTGTTGTACTTTATGATTCTTGACTCTTGATGAATGTATTTTTTCTTTTTATGTACATTGAGAGCATTTGCGCCAGGACAAATTCCTTATGTGTCCAATCATACTTGGCCAATAAAGAATTCTATTCTATTCTATTCTATTCTATTCTATTCTATTCTTCCAAAAGTTCCCCATAATGTATGCAGACTATGTCACTGTCTCCCAAAACAAAGAAATTGAGTGCATCTGATTTGTTTACTTATCTTTTAATGATATTATTTAAACGATGCCCTAGCACAAAACTGTGTTTTTAGACATCTACATTTTTACCTAAATAGAAGACTTGTGAAGAATGTAATGTTGCTTGCATGCAATGTAAAAAAATGCCACCTCACCTCCAATATTTTACTCCCTTTAAGTAGAGCATGATCAATACTTGTTTCATGTCATGATTTCATATATGGGCTGTAATTAGAACTGGGATTTAAGCCACCCTTTTTTTTCAGATGGACTCTTTACTTTTCTCAGGCCACAAAAAGCAAACATTCACAAGATCATTTCGTGAGTGAAAGCTGCCGTTGGATGAGGTTTAGCACATTTCTATTGGCATCTGCCTTTCAATGCACACTGATGTGCAGAAATTAAACATTGCTTTACCTCCATTCTGGAGACATCTTCGCCATTTGAATTTGTGCATGACATTTTTAATGGAAATGAGCAAGTCCATTGAAAAATGCAAGCAAACTAACCCACTCAAAGTGGGCAATTCTACATATTATACAATTGCAAAAAAAAATAGGAAGAGAACATAAAAATATATATTTTAAACAGTCTTAGCATTTCTCAGGGAGGAAAAACTTGAGAGTCAGAGGAATATTTCTGAGAGAAAAATTTCTAAAAAAAGAGGAAATCTACAACTGCATATTCCAGGTAAACTGGTGCTAATAAATTTTTGAGTTTACCATTAATCATGCTGACAATTGGTATCTCACGAGAGTACATAAATCAAGATGGCCATTAGATGGCAGCAAAGAGTTTCTTAAAACTCCATCCATCCAGTAGTCTGGGTTCTATCATATCACAAGACCTAAAATGAACACCTAACATCAAAAATGTCATCAAAAAAGCAAAACAAAGCATGTTCTTTCTGCGCCAACTCAGAAATCTCAAACTGCCCAAGGAGCTGCTGATCCAGTTCTACAGAGGAATTATGGACTCTATCATCTGTACCTCTATAACTGTCTGGTTTGGTTCTGCAACCCAACAGGACAGACACAGACTTCAGAGGGTAATTAGGACTGCAGAAAAAACAATGGCTACCAACCTGCCTTCCATCGAGGACCTGTATACTGCACCAGTCAAAAAGAGGGCTGTGAAAATATCTACCGACCCCTCACATCCCGGACATAATTTATTTCAACTTCTACTTTCAAAACGACATTATAAGGCACTGCACACCAGAACAACTAGACACAAGGACAGTTTTTTTCCTGAATGCTATCACTCTGCTTAAAAACCTAACTCTCACAACACTGTCAAACTATTTAGTAAGACTATTACTATTCTTCTTCTCATCCTTCATTTTATTATCTCTTCCCACTTATAACTACTGTATAACCATGTTGCTTGTATCTTTACAAATTATATTGTTTTATTTGTTCCCTAGTATGGTTTGATTGCTTATTAGTAACCTACGACTATCCCTAAGTGTTGTACCGTATGATTCTTGACGAATGCATTTTATTTTATTTTTCCTATGTACAACCGAGAGCTTATGCACCAAAGACAAAATGCCTTGTGTGTCCAATCACACTTGGCCAATAAAAGAGTTTGATTCTATTCTATTGCTGTCACATCTCTGCCTCCAGATTCAACCTGGAGATAAGGAGAAATTTTCTGACAGGGAGAACCATCAACCCACGGAACAGAAGTTGACTCCGGATGTCGTGGGAGCTTCATTCTTGGAAGCTTTCCAGAAGAGACCGGAGACCGCCTTCTGTCAGAAATGGTGTTACGGGTCTCCTGCTTGGGTGGGAGGGGGTTGGACTAGATGACCTACAAGGCCCCTTCCAAACTCTATTCATCTGTGAATGTGTTAATCTTTTCCTTTTGGGGGGGTGTTTCTCGCCCGCCCCCTCCCTCCCCAAACCCAAGTTCCGATTGTTTTCCGTACGTTTTCTGCCTTTCTCTCACGGTCGCGCGCTCCTGCTCTCGGGGGCGCGGCTAAGCGTTGGAACGCCGAGTCTGGGCGTTCCAGAACCGGATGGTCTGGCTCCCCGAGCGGCGCTCTGATTGGCTGGGCCCCCGACATCAAAGGGACGGGCGTGGAATGTTAAGAGAGTTCGTGCGTTCCAAAGATACTTTCTCTCCTCCGCGTAACTTTGTAGTTCTCTGGCCTCGGAGAGCTCGCGAATCCTCGGAGAGCTCGCGAAAAACAAAACAAACAAACAAAACCCCGCAGGCCTTTTTTTTTTTTTTGATCGTGCATCTCTATTGGGAATCTACTCTGCAACAAGGGTCCGGTTTCCAACCCGGGTCCGGTCCAGTCAGTGGATCTCTTCTTAGAACTTCGAGTCTCAAGGGTTGCAACGACCCGCCTAACTCTTCTGGGCTCCCAGCGGATTGGAGAGAGAGAGAGGCGATCTTTGAACTGGCCCCTTGGGATCTCAGGGATCGAGCGAGCGAGAGCGAGAGAGCGGCCGAGGCCGTCTCGGGTTTGGAGCCGTGCCAAGGAAGTCACAAGAAGGTAGGTTGGGAATTGGGTTTGGCTCGTCCGCCGATCTCCGCCCCGCGATGCTTTCGGAAATGGAAGAGGCGCGCGAGTTAAACGCACTTTTTCCAACTTTGGGCCAAAGGGAGGAGGGGGAGGAAAAAAAGGATTTAAATACAGTGCATTCCAGTTTCCCCCCCCCCTCCTTTCCCCCCATATACCATATAGTTCCACCTATATCAGATGGGATCCTTATGGGTAGCTACGGACTGACGTATTACAAGATTTCCCTCGTTTTCTTTGGAAAGTCACAGAAATAACTGGGACGGGGAGACCTGAGAAGTTCTGTGCACACCTATGTCCCAAAGGTGGGCGGTTTTTCCCCCCCTAAAAGGCAACTGGACTTCGTTTTGTCCTTGAAGACGTTTCGCTTCTCCCCTCCCAAGAAGCTTCTTCAGTTCTGACTGAAGATCCCCCACCAGTCAGAACTGCAAAACTGAAAGAAGCTTCTTGGATGAGAAGCAAAACGTCTTCAAGGAAAAAACGACGCCCAGTTGCCTTTTGGAAAAAAAAAACCAAAACCACTTTTGAGACAACCACAACCTGGATGACTGAGAATCTGCCACAGACATTGTGCACACATATGTTCTTACTGACGTGAGAGGCATATGTGAGGGATGAACAGTGCCCAGCAAATATTCTTGACTATGAAGAGTCACAAAATGTCCCTCCTGCATAATAATTTTGCATATTTTATGTGCTTTCATCTGATTTTAATGTACAGGTAGTCCTTGACTTACAACCACAATTGAGCTCCAAATTTCTGTTAAGTGAGATGTTTATTAAGTGAGTTTTCCCCCGTTTTATGACCTTTTTTGCCATCGCTGTTAAGTGAATCGCCGCAGGTGATAAGTTACTAACCCGGTTGTTAAGTGAATCTGGCTCCCACCCCATTGACTTTGCTTGTCAGAAGGTCGCTAAAAGGACCCTGAGACACAGCAACGGTCATAAATTTGAACCCGTCGCCAAGCGCCTGAATTTTGATCACTTGATGGTGGGAATGCTGCAAAGATCATCACTTTTGAAAAACAGTCACAGCTCCCTTTTTTTCAGTGCCGTGGTAACTTCAAACCGTCACTAAATGAACTGTGGTAAGTTGAGGACTATCTATATTAAGTGACTGGGGAATTCTGGGGAGTTGATGTCCATGCATTTTAAACTTAGTGGCTGAGACACAGTGTCTTAAAACAAGCATTGGAGCCCAGCTGTACATTAAAGAAAAGTTACAATTTGACATTCAGTTGGAGAAGGAAATTTAATTGCCTATAAAGCCCGGATTTGGCAGTACAGAATATTCTTAATAGCTCACTTTAAATTTAGCGTGAAAGCCGCCTGTCCTTCCCAAGGGAATTTGGAAGTTGGGAGGTGCTGATATTAAAAAGGGCTTCTGAATGTTGTTGTTTTTTGCCCCCACCATGCTTCTCATTGTACTGGGAGGGAAATCCCACTTATAGAAAACTTTAATAGGTCTTCAAACTTGACCACTTGTGGACTTCAACTCCCAGAATTCCTCCTCCAGTCAGGAATTCACTCTGGAATTCTGGGAGTTGAAGTCCACAAGTCTTAAGCTTGCCAAGTTTGAAGACTTTTGGGGTACAACATGAGTGTTTGGATACCTGACTCAAATAATGGAAGATAATTTTTTCAACTCCCAGAATTCCTCCTCTAGTCATGTTAGCTCAGGAATTCTGGGAGTTGAAGTCCACAAGTCTTAAACTTGCCAAGTTTGAAGACTCTTGGGATACAACGTGAGTTTTTGGATACCTGACTCAAAGAATGAAACATGATTTTTTTTTTCTCATCCTGAGGCCCCTCTAGTTTCTACTTCCACAATTCTTACATGGCTAGGAAGGGAAGTTTGGAGGCTACCCGGCTGAACATGATCGTATTAGAGATTCAAAAACTCTATGAAAGATTGCGTAGAGCAAAAGCAAAAACTTGGGTGGCATCCAGTGCCTTCTCAGAAATCAGTGGTGTTGGTCTCAAAGGAGACTTCTGATGAAAGTCTCCCTCTTCCTGTCATGGAAAGTGATTTAAACTTGATCTCAACTGCAGAGCCAACTTTTAACCCTGCTGAGTTTCTCTGCCTTTCACAACCAGCCTGAGTCATGCAAAGACTTAAGACGTTCCCACCAGACTCCTTCATAGCCAAGTGGCCAGAGGCTCTTTTAAAGGCATAGAATATCACCAGTAAAACAGGAAGGAGTCCAATAAGTAATAAAGGCTTCAGCAACCACTCTGTTGAGATTGAGGGTTAATTTAATAGATTCCAGGCAATCTGTGACCCATTTAGAGATATGTATTTCCCTAAGCAGAGAAACAAAATTAACACAGCTGGGCAAAAAAAAACAACGCAGTGGCAACAGGACTGACTTCCGATTTCCTGTTGGCTTCCCCAGTGACATTCCTTGTAGGAAACTGGCAGGGAGCAATGGAAATGATGACCGGCTGACTACAGCAATACAGCAGCATTAAAGTGGCCAAAACTTTGCCAAGTTTGAATTCCATGGGAGTCCTAGGTTTTGGTCTTTAGAGACGTCCTTTAAGTTAGTTCATTGGAGGTATATGGGTTCAAAGATGGTTGCCTTAAGATGCATCATTTCACCCAGCTAAAAGTTACAAACTACCAAACAGACACGAGAATGTTAGTAGTACATAGATATTGTGAAGTAAAATGCTTGCTTTGTAAGGTGCATTCTTCTGTTGGCAGAGAGATGCCAGCAACAAGGGAGTGGGATGAGAATGGCATACAATGGTTGTATTGACTATGAAATGAAAAAAAAAAGTTGATGGAAGATGGACAGAATAATGGCTTTTTTCATAACCAGAGCGTTAAAATTCTATAGCCTGCACGTGTGAGCAGTGAGAATAAGAATCTATCTTTTCTGCCCAATTTAGAGTTAGGAAATTCTTAGTTTCCCCTCTACTTTTTCCGATCATTTTGAAATAATGGCAGAATTTGGCACCAATAGATACGCCTCCGCAGAAAGAAGTTGGGAGCCCACTCAAAAAGGAAGGCTTTGCAAGTGTTCTCCTTTTGCAGTTTTATCTCTGATGAGTCACGAATTAATCTTGCAGAGGCTAACCTTTGGCAGATAACCCAGAAGCTCCCATTGATTGGAGCAGGAAGTTCTAGAGAAGTAAGTGGCTTTTTTTAAAGCTCTTCCTAGATCTTTATTCTAATGATTCCATCTCAGTCCCTCTTGGCTCGTGAAGTTTCTCTGGAAGTTAGTAGAATTGTACAACAGAGAGAAAGATATTTCCACCCCCCAACCTCCCCAGGGAAGGTGGAGTGATAGATGCCGTTAGTCATTCTGCCCAAGTGACATGGAGAGAAGCCTGAGCTTCATTTCTTGACTCATTCTCTGATTTCTGAGTTAATAGCAACCACCCTTTTTCTCTGGAATTAATTTTCAAGATATGTTCTGACCTAGGCTTCCCCAATAGCACGAAGCTGACTCCTCGTCCCAATAAACCCCCTTTATTTATTTTACAGGGAATTCCCCTCCTGCAAAGTCCCTGGCCAACAGTCTCTCAAGATATTTGCCAATTACAGACCTTTATCAGGCTTGGAGAGTTGCCAGGCTGCTTTCTTTTAGATGTCACACTGTAGCAGACAGCAATTGGCAAGAATGCAGGAATAGATCTTCACTTAAATGAACTAATTGTGTCCTGCAAAACCCCACTCCCCTTTTACTCCTCTTTTATTTCCTATGGGAGCGGCCATTCACCATCCACCTGTGGCTTCACGACCAAGTCCCTTGTGGTTTTACTCCCAAGACCCTTGTTCCTTAGCTGTTCCCTTCTCCTGGCAGCTCTGTGCATATGCACACTGGAAACAGGCTCCAGCTGTTCTTTTGCCCCACTGATGTCTGACTCCAAAGGCAGCTGATAACTGTCGGATGACCCTGGCCCCATCTCTGCCTCCGATGCAGAACACTTGTGAGAGCATTCCTTAAGTCTCCAGGACTGGCCCATGTTCCTCCCCAATTTCCTCGCTGTCCAAATCGGGCCACAACAAGATATTTAAGTTAAGCAAAACGACTAAGGATTCATTCAGGCCTTCATTTCTGAGTTTGTTTCTTGCACGGGGCATACTTCAAGGTTGGGTTTTCAAGTCAACCACGAAGCGTCCTTGGGCTCTTGTGGCTCCTTTAGGACCATGAGACAATTCGTCCCAGAGGTCTTAAAACACATGATTTGTTGCTGTGTGCTATGCACAAAGCTCAGGCCTGAGATTTATTTTCCTTTTTACAGCAAGTTTCTGGATTGTTTATTGACCAAAGACAGTTTTGAAGCATAGGTAAAGATAAAGGTTCTCCTCGCACATACCTACTGATCGATTCCGGCTCTAGTTCATCTCCGTTACAAAGTTGAAGAGCCAGTACTGTCCGAAGACGTCTCCGTGGTCATGTGGCTGACATGACTTAAAGGCCGGAGCCGCATGGAAAGCTGTTCCCTTCCCACTAAAGGGGTTCCTATTTTTCTACTTGCATTTCTTTTTACATGCTTTCGAACTGCTAGGTTGGCAGAAGCTGGGACAAGGAACGGGGAGCTCACTCCATTATGCATTTTGGTGCAATTGTGGTCATAATTCGAGGATTACCTGTAAAATAATCTGACATAAGAAGTCAGTTTATCTTAGTAGAGAAGGCCAACGTTTATATCTACTCTTCCTTCCAAAATATATTTGCATACAATTCTTTGAAACAGTAAGATAAATAACTTGGTTTTTATTTGTTTGGTGAACAGATAGGGTCACCATTTCACCTAGCGATCTCTCCCTTTGGATAAGGAGCTACAAGAGTTTTTTTGGTTTTATTTTCCTGTTCCAATCTTCTTGAGAATGCGAGGCTTATCTGCAGATAAGGAATTGCAAGTTTGCAACTCCCGTGGAACAAAATAATAACCCAAGCCCAATTTACACAAAGCCATCCTTTACAATGCCATTTCAACACACTGGGTTCCTTCATCCAAAGGTCAGCCTAGGAACGAAACCTGAAAGAATACATAATATTCAAACAAAGGGGGAAAAAATGCACATTCAAATTACAGCGGCTTGCTTGCCTAGCTGTCATTAGATTCAAACTCGATTTTCGTGTAATAAGCTTGAATAAATCTTCTGAGCTGCAGTTTAATGAAGAGTCTTGATCCTTTGTGCCCGACAGCTGATACATATACAGCACTTATCCAGCACTGGATTCGAATCATTGTTCAGATAGTCCTCGATTTACAACCACAATTGGGCCCCGAAATTCTGTTGTTAAGTGAGACAATTGTGAAATGAATTTTGCCCCCACTTTATGACTTTTCAGTTGTTAAATGAATCACCACAGTTATAATAATACTTCATTGTCATTGTACGAATATACACAGTATACACATGCAATGAAATTCACATAACACAGCGGCTGTTCAAGTTAGTGACACCTGTTATTAAGTGAATCTGGCTTCCGCACTGACTTTGCTTGTCAGAAGGTCCCAGAAGGGGATCACATGACCTTAGGGGGACCCAGTTGTGGGGATGCTATAATGGTCATAACTTGTGAAAAACAGTCATAAGTCATTTTTTTCAGTGCCGTGTGTTAGGGTAAATCCCCGTTAGGAGAATGTGCGCAGTCAGGAAGGCGTATATGAGAGTAGTGTTTGTATGATAAACATACAGTAAACAGATACACTGTACAGTTAAAATAGTTTTTACATCCAGCAAGAGTTTTAGCAAAGTCAAATAAACAGTCCGAATATCATTCACTTGTATATCAGTCAGTTTTCCAATTCAGGGATAATTCAGTTGCAAAGTCCAGTGTCAAAAACAATTCAGTACCTTACATTGAATTCCATTAATATCAGTCTATTAAGAAATTAAGCAACGGTAATATCTTCCAACAGCAGGTAACAGACATTCACTCAGACAAACTCTCTTCTGAGAATTCGGATCAGGAACTTGGACACACACACACAATCCAGGTTTCTGGCTCCCTCTTATGTCCGTTTTAGTAACCACACCCAAATTACATGCTTTTACATTTCCTTAAAATGATAGCACTAAACTGTATATCTTGGCTTATATATTCTCTACCCAAATATTCGTTAGGTAATCTTATATTCCTAACAATGAGGATGAAAAGAATGGCCTAACAGTTCACAGGTTGTTTAGTATTTTATATTGTTCCTATATTTTGCTACTTTAAAGGTAAATGGAAGACCAATGTACGTACCAAGTTCATTAAGCTACTTGACCAGAAGACAAATACTGTATGTTAATGAATAAATGAACCATTTATAATGAACAAATGAACCAAGAATAGATTTCCAAATAAGTTGAAATAATAAAATAATATGAATCTGCTTGTACTGTAAAACTGGAAATTTGCTCTTTTGAATGTTCTTTGCATCGTACATTCTGGATATTAGCTTCAGCCATTTGAGACTGATGATCAAGAACAATGACTACTTTTGTTAACTTTATGTCTATTTATGTCAGTTTTAGAGACCTTTTATCCTTTGCCATATGAATATGAATAAGCTATGCTTGCTATAATGAATTAGCAGTGGACTAAATAGATTTAATCTGCTTGCATGCACGGTCTGTTAATAAATTCCCCAGATACTCATTCTGTTCAGAGGCTGAGAAATAATGCTGAAGTACATAATTGTATTGGCAATTCTTTCCAGATGTTTGGACTGGATTCTCTACTACTCTAGTCACTATGGCCAGTGATTAACGAAGGCAGGTCTAACATCTGAAATGAAAAACATTACCATCTTGCTCCTATAGAAATGCCCTTAGAGAAAAAGAACAGCCTTATGATCCAAACTGGGTCAGTCATCGGGACCTTTTTTCCGAGCTTTTGGACTCGTGCTGGACCCAGATTAGATCCTGCAACCTTATCCTGGGACACATATATATTTACCTTCATTCGTAATAGTCATCTGAATTATCTTGATTCATTTGTTGTATTGGACTGGAAAATAAATGAAATTTATATACTTTTAACTAGGCAGTATAATGTCTTTATCAGTACAATTTCTGAATTTATCTAAACAACTCAATATATGCTTTCATATATGGCATGATTTCCAGTTTGTACTTTTCAGAATAAAAAGGATAGAATGCTTGGGATGATCTCTCTTTTTTTGTAAAGATTTTTCTTGTGTAAAACTGAGAGACAGTTTCTTTTTGAATTTCGCTCTCCCTTACATGCCTCCATAACAAGTTCTTGCTTTAAGAACATTATCATTTTAAGAACTGATGCCCAATTTTTCTCTAAAGCATCCAGAAATTTTTTTCAGTTGAGGAACAAAAGAAAAAAAAAGGTTGTTCATATATTATTTATGAAATGAGTAATTCATAAAATTAATCGTTGGTACCTTGTTAATCTGTGTCAATAGTTTGGATATTACAGCTGAAGAACATCTTACTTCATACTTACTCTGTCCTATACACCCCACCCCCTCAGATCTCCTCTAGAGGAATGGGAAATGCTTTGGAGCAGATGAGGAAGGAGATGAGAGGGAGGGCAGAAAAGGAAAAAATATTGTCTGCTTTATGTTCCAAATTATAGTCAATGAAAAATTTTGGTTTGCCTACAATTTCTAATACGAAGATAATTAAATTAGTGTTCTGAATTCTAAAAAAAATGACAAAAATGTATTATGTATACTGGTAGTAAGTAGTCAAAATTGCTATCAGTTTTTACTCTAATAAAAGATTAACATAAAATTTGTAAATCCATATAGTTAAATTGCTTCCAATGATATTTTTTGTAAACAGGGGAAATGATTATCAACCTATATGTATGTTTTGTCTTTAGAAGACAGTTTTTCTCATTCCCCACCCACAAAAATACTGCTGTTTTTTTTTTCCTTCACTGTTCTTGGAAATCTTATTGAATAATTGTCCAGAAGCAATGGCTAGAAACAAATAGCCTTAATGTATTTGTTCTCCTTCTAGCATAATAGAAACATAAACCACTGCCCAAAATAATGTACAGATGAAAAGATGACTCTGTAGCTGCCCAAAGCACTCTTCGCCCACAATGATGCAACGTAAGATACCTGCCATTCCTGCCAGTGTGAAGGAAGCCAAGGACTGGCACTCTGCTTCAGCTGCTCTCTCCATTTGGCCCAGGCCATTGGCAGAGAACCAATGAGACATGTTTATGTTATGGAGGCAGGGTGTCTCCCCATTTCTGTGGAATTCCAGAATGCAGCTAATGAAAAATGGGCAGCTACATTCATTCTTCCTAAGAGGGTAATATCAAAATCTGTGTCTTATCATATAAAGCGTTAAGTGTTAGCAAAGTGTTCTTGCAAACTGCACTTGGGGCATTGATGATGGTTTGGATTTCACTTATTTAAATCTCAGTGTTTTTGTGTTGAACAGGGGTCAGTTGAAGATAACACTGCATTTAATTAAATGAATTCCAGTCTACAAATGTTTAGACTATAATACCTTGAAGATGCGAGCAGATCTTTCTTTTTTGCTTTCTTTACTTATACTGGGGCAGGAAGTCCTGGTCCTATTTATTTTCTGCCACTACTTTGGTGGGCAGAAAATATCCTGTGGGTTGAGATTGAGAAAGAAAAGAAAAAAAGAGAAAGAGAAAGAGAGAGAGAGAAAAAAAAAGAAAGAAAGAAAAGAAAGACAGAAGGAAAGAAAGAAAGAGAGAGAGAGAGAGAGGGAGAGAGAAGGTTTGGTGAATAAGCAAAGAAGAAATAACTTTAAAAATAATAATAAATAATAAGTTTAGAGCAGAAATTTGTGGTATTGTTAGGAGTATGGCATTAAGTGATAGAAAATACAATACAATGTTATGAAAGCCTTAGATCATCTGTTTATTGAGCCTTTACTGAGGGTCTTCATTGCCATACTGAATAAAATAACTAAATCACATAGATGTTAAGCAAATAGAAACTCTTTATCAAGTATTTTTATGTAAGAAGCAGAGTTGGTATTCAACTGGTTTGCACCTATTCAGGAGAACTGGTAGCGTTGATTTGGCATGGGTCGCAGAACTGGTGGTGAACCCTGGCTGGCCATGCCTCCAAACTGGGTCACCCAGTTGCCCGCTTGTCCTGTTGCTCTCCTAGCTTTCTGTACCATGTGGTGGCCATGGCGTAGCTCGGGTGGATGTCCCAGGGCTGCTGCATATGCGCATTACATATGCAGCCGCTACACGTGCAGTGTGCATGTGCAGCAGCCCCGGGACATCCGCCTGCCTGCCCGCCCTCCTGGAGCACATTTTCTTCCTTCTCCTGGTGGCGGATGCGCCTCTTCTAGCTCAGCCAGTGCAGCCTGGCCAGCCAGCAGGTGTGTGGGTGGATATCCCAGGGCTTTTCGCCCCCCTCGTCATGAATGCCTACAGCAGCTCCTCGGGCTGACTGAGCCGGGAGCCACCGTTCCCAGGTTTCTACTCGCCTATGCATGGTCGACACCTCTTCACTTTGCCTGAAGTGGCTGGTCCTGCCCCTTCACCCTCCCCTCCCTCATCTGGCCTGAGAAGGTAAGGGCAATGGCAGGGGATAGCTAAGTGGCTGGGTCCCTATCTTCCCCTCTCTCTCTCTCTCTCTCTCTCTCTCTCTCTCTCTCTCTCTCTCTCTCTCACTCACTCTCTCTCTCTCTC
>JANHFN010001196.1:88376-104684 GCA_032468175.1 Toxicocalamus goodenoughensis | reverse complement strand
GCTGGGTGCCCCCCTGTCTTCAGTCACCTCTACGGGGTGACTATAGCCCCAAAACCGGCTGGTTTGGGGCACTCCGGTGGCGAGCCCAGACAGGGATCGCGCACAATCACAAATCCCTGTCTGGCACCGAAGCTATTCAACCGGAAGTTCCCGCTCCTCTTTCTCTTGATTGTCAGTGTTCCACTGACATTTCTTCAGGTAGGTGGGGACTCTGGTTTTCTTCTGTTTGTCAAGTTGTCCTACTGGATGGTCAATTTGGACTTGTACTGTTTTGTCCTGTTGGATGCCCCTTTCCTCCTCTTCTCTTTTTATTTATTGGTGCTTGAGTGCTTTCAGAAGCCAGACTTGATAGCAATTCCATGGAGGAGCTGCCAGAAGGAAGCAAAATATTAAAGCTACTGGAATATCCCAAACTAGGGAAATTATTTTATTCTTTATCACAACAGAAAAAAGAGGAGTGGTAATATATGTTAAGGAGAGAATAAATGCTAAACAATTTTTCAGAGACAAAGAAGGAAGAATTTTAATGCTAAACCAAAAACAGACACTCTTAGTTGCTATATATGCACCAAACGAAGGACAGGAGGAAGGACAGAAGGAAGCAAAATATTAAAGCTTTCGGTTGCACTAGTTGCACTAGACCAATTATTTCAGTCTTCTTTAGAATCATCTCTTGGTCTCCTGGGCAAAGTGTGGCAAACTATTGGACTAGCTTTTCCTTGTCATCCCTGAATTGAAGCTTTCCGTTGTGTAGGTTTAAATATTATTTTTTATTGTTCTTATCTTTTTCTAAGCTTGTTAGTTGAGGATGTGTTTGTTTGACCATTAGTGTTTTGGAGTTCCCAAGATTGAGTTCCAATGTTGGGGGTCTGAGCAGGTTAGGCATGCTCTTGGAGGGGGTAGGGTGTGTGTGAGGGCTATGTGTGTGTGTGTGTGTGTGTATGAGAGAGAGAGAGAGAGAGAGAGAGAGAGAGAGAGAACATCACTACCAGCCCTCTGAGGTTAGATTGGATCTCTCTCTCCCCCTCCCCCTGAGAACGGAGCTGAAAAGCAGGTTAGGAATGTGGCTGCCTTGGAGGGTGTGTGTGTGTGATAGAGACCTCTGTGTGTGTGATGAGGGGTCAGAGGGAACACCACCACCAGCCTTCCGAGTTTAGATGAAATCTCTCTCTCTCTCTCTCTCTCCCACCAACATCAGCAAGCCACTGTCAGTCCAAATTCATATTAGTAGTCCGCGGGATTTAAAATTATGAGTTTGGTGGTCCCTGAGATCCAAAAGGTTGGCGACCCCTGCATTAGAGTATTATGAAATGCATAATAAAAAACAATTAGAACTATTTTTCTTGTACGCTTAGAAAGTTTTTGATAATATTAATTGGCAATTTATGCTCCAACACTAAAATGTATGGATTTTGGTGAAAAATTTACAAATATGATAAAGGCAATCTACATGCAACAGAAAGCTTAAGTGATGGTGAATGGAGATGTGACAGAAAGTTTCAATACAAAAAAAGGAACAAGACAAGGTTGTCCACTATCCCCATTATTATTTATTTTAACCTTAGAAGTCTTAACCTGAAGCATTAGGCAGGACTCGGAAATAAAAGGAATGGAAATTAAAAAAGAAAAATATAAAATACAAGCATTCACTGACGACTTGGTCTTTACATTAGAAGAACCATTAGAAATGGGTCCTAGATTGATAGAGAAAATTGAGAAATATGGAGAGGTGACAGAGATGAAAATAAACAAAGAAAAAGCTAAAGTAATAGTTAAAAATCTCACAGACCAAAAATGGGGCCTTGACAGAGAAAATAGATTTGCAGATAGTAAAGAAGAATAAATATGTAGGCATCCAATTAACAACAAGGTGTGTGATGATCAAAGATGACAATTATAAAAAACTAATGCAACAAATTAAATTGGACTTGGAAAGGTGGAAGAACTTACAATTATCCATGTTAGGGAGAATAGCCACCGTGAAAATGAATATACATGTATTACCAAAATTACTTTTCCTATTCCAAACAATACCGATAAAATCAGAGAAGAAATTTTTGATGGATTAAATAGAATAATTTTGAAGTACATATGGTAAGGCAAAAAAGCTAAAATAAAATGGAAAATGTTGCAGGAATCTAAAAGTAATGGGGGTTTTCGACTCCCAGATTGGGAACTATACTACCAGGCATCAGTTCTTACATGGATAAAAGAGTAGATAAACTTGAAACACAGAAGGCTGTTTTTATTAGAGGGACATGATCTCCAGCTAGGTTGGCATGCCTTCCTACGGTACGGTAGCACGGTGCAAGATATTTTCAAAGGCATTGTGTGAGGAACACATTGCTTCATATATGAAAAATAAATAAATTACAGAATTATATGAAAATACCAGTCTGGCTTTCCACTATGGAAGCATTAATATATCCAAATCTTATTAATCTGGAAAAAATGTATTCTATAACAATATTCTGAGTGAGAATGGTGAACTTAAAACTAGACAACAACAACAGAGTCATGGGGTGGATTTAGCTTGGTAGACTTAGTAATACAATTAAGATATGAGAAAGATGCTAGGAATATAAGTCACCTAACAGGTATTTGGGTTAGAAATATATAAACCAGGATAAACATTTTAAAACTGTATCTTCAAGAGATTGCAAAAACTGCAATTGTATGTGGCTACTCAAATGGCCATAAGATGGAGCCAGAAACCTGGGTTGTTTAGCCTTAGTCTCAGAAGAGAGTGAATCTCTGTTTCCTTCTGTTGGAAAGTATTGCTCCATTTCTTCTCATTGATGGATTTAATATAAGTCTGATATAATATAATATCATTCATGGATTTAATATAAGTCTGATAGTGAACTGTTTTTGACACTGGACTTTGTTACTGAATTATCCCTGGATTGAAAAAACTGACTGATTTACTTTGGACTGCTTATCTTGACCTTTGCTTAAGCTTTCTGGAAGTAAAACCTACATTTACTGTACAGGGTATCTGTGTACTGTGTGTGTCTTATTCAAACACAAATACGTCTCCCTGTATGCGCTCATTCTCCTAAAGGGGAATTACCTCAACAATAGTCAAAGGGGGGGAGAGGAGGAACTCTCTGCCCCCTCTATTTCACATCCCCATCCTAACTCATTCAAAAAAGGAGATCCTAAGACTCGATCTCTGACCAGCAAGAGCAAGAGTTAAGACAACCATATTGCCAGTATATGATATGCTAGGATGGTCATGTGAAAGAAACTCAAGGCCCGTGAGGCCAGATCCAGCCCATGATGTGGTTAGACCATCTGACTCGCGGAGACTGTAAGGGACCGGCCCCCAGCACCTTGGCCCCAGCCCAGCTGGGTGCTCCCCCAGGATGCGTGCAGGAGGAGGGACAGTAGTAGAGCAGCGCGTAGAGCCCCAGCAGCAGCGCTGCGCCCACTACCAGCGCCTCCAGTGCTGCCACGCCCCATTTACCGGCCTGGCCTTGCCTGCTGGTCCTGCAGCCTGCGAGCGGTTCCCTTTCCCCGGGATAGCCCCACCTCCCGCTCCACCCCCATGTGGGAAAGTCACAGCCACTGGCATCGCTGCCACCCTATCGCCCTTCCCTCCTCCCCTCTTCCCAGCCTCCAGCATTCCTGCCACCCTCTCCCCCTCCCTTTGTCCTTTTCTGGACACAGAGGGAGGGAGGGAGGGAGGGAGAGAGGGAGGGAAGAAGGAAGGAAGGAGATTGGAAGGGGAGGGAGGGTCTGAGGGAAATTATGTCTTAGCACATGGCCCCCAGCAGCCCTGCTGCTCTCTCCCACTCCCCTTGTCCCAGGAAGGAAGGAAGGGAAGGAAGGAAGGAAGGAAGGAAGGAAGGAAAGAAGGAAAGAAGGAAAGAAGGCCTGGACTTTAGACAGAGATATCTAGGTTTGATTATCTATTCCAATCCCAATCTCTCATTTGTACAACATTTGAGAAGGAAAAGAGAGTCAGAGGGAAAAGTTTTAATTTGGAGAGATGCAGCTTAAGTTTCCAGGGCAACAAAACATACAGACTTTAACAGACTTGCAAAAGTTGTCACCAAATTATTTAGACTGGAGAGAAAATACAGTTGTTATCTTAACTAGATTTATGGGGGTTTTTTGTTTTTGTTTTTGTTAAATGCACATATATGGAGATGAAAGCAAATTTAATTTCTGTCCTGAACATCTCCAGATTTTTGGAATGCAACACCAGCATATGATACAAAGGCCTGGTCCACAAAAAATGGTACATCACTGCTTTATGTATACAGGATGCAAACCCCTACCTTAAAAATATTTTTAGATTAGTAAAAAAAATACCATTCTTGGAGTCAGAACATAATTAAAGAGGGAAAGAATGAAATAAACATATTTAAACATTAATATCTCTTTTCTGAACTGCTAACTAAACTTGCCTATGAAGGGTCTTTGGTGCTCTCAGAACTTCCTTATTTTCTTACAGACATTTCATTACCCAAACTAGGACTAATACTGATGATGTTGCCTACTTTGGGTAATGAAATGTCTGTAAGAAAACAAGCAAACCAAAGATACCTCACTCCAACCCCGAGTTACAAATATTCTCCTTCATTGAAACTTGCCTATTTTAGATTTTAGCTTCACTAAAGGTCACATAATTTCATAGTAGAATTCCTACAGTTACTAAAATGTGAGACATGAGAATCGCTTCTTCAGAAAATATATGAAAGATTCTGGGCTGTTTTAGAAGAAAAAAAGTCATACTGAGCAAACAAACTATGATTTTGTCTGGGGAATTGAAGAGGTGGAAGAGAGAAGAGCGACCTGGGAAGCTGTATGTTCTGAGAGGCTGTTTGTTGAACTAGAGCAGGAGTGTCAAACTCATGGCCCATGGGCTGGATGCATCATGCGCTGGCCACGCCCACCCCCAGTTTAGTGAAGGAGGAAAAAGTCACAATATGCCACATGACGACAACGTGACTCCTGGAAATTTGACACGCCTGAACTTGAGGGATAAAAAAAGCCATGTTCCTAACAGCTGCTGATAGCAATGGATATGTCTTGAGATCTTTTGACTGTCCATTGTGGCCTGTTGGGTGACTGATTCCTGCTGAGTAAACAAAGGTTGTAAGAGGAATAAAAGCCAGTCTGGTTCCAGAAAGTTGGAATTAAAATATGAATAGGAGAGTTAACAGAAATAGGAATTTTTCAATAGATTTCGGTGGGGAAATTTAAGGAGGGAATTCCTAACAAACTTCCTTTCAAAATCAAAAGGAATTTCTATGAAAGGAGTAAAAGTTGGTGTTCTAAGAAGAAATGTGAACAGAGATAGGCATATGCAATTGGGGTCTGTAATGTTTGTCGCATGTTTGTGTTCCTTTCTAAAAACACCCAGACTTATGTTTGCAGCAAATGCAGTACCATAGGAGTATTTAAAGAAAACACTGAAGGATCAGAGCAGTATGTGGCTGTATTTCTGTTGATGAGAACAGATGAAGCTTTACAAACAGAAATAGAGAGTGGGAGAATTATTTTCTACAACAAAGACAGATAAGCAAAGGAGTAAATGCACTGTAACCAACTCCGGAAACATCAATGATGTTCTGCGTTGCTAGAACTCAGAAACAGTTTGCAGGCCAAGAGTATTCAGGGAGAGAAAAAGAGCATTGTAGAATGGCAAATAGGATGGTGAATCTTTAAATGGCAGAGTCTGAGAGAAGTTATATCAGTTGTGGTGGTGCAGTGATCAGAATGCAGTATTGCAGGCTAACTCTGCTGACCACCAGCAGTTCAATCTCGACTAGCTCAAGGTTGACTCAGCCTTCCATCTGTCCAAGGTCAGTAAAATGAGGACTCAGATTGTTGAGGACAATATGCTGACTCTGTAAACCACTTAGAAACTGTGAAGTGATATATGGGTTTAAATGCTGTTGCCATTGCAATGTCCTCTAAGAAGACAAAGATATTTTTTCAGCATTACCAAATTTGAAACATGGAACCAAGTATGAGACAAAAAAGCTTATCCTGTCCAGCAACAATTATTCTTTTTTTTTGCTAATACACAGGACAAATAATATCACAGAGAACCAATAAAACAGTAATACCAAAATATCAGAAGGGCCCTGAGTGCACAAGTGATATTCTTATCCATTCTTCTAGACAGCAGAAGAGAATCAGAAAGAGAATATTTTAAGTCAAGCTGGCTTCACAAATGATTTCAATAAGACAAATTTAATTTTCTGAGATCCTGGTCTGAGTCACGTAGATGATGGACTGTGACATGAGATAGTTGGCTTTCGTAAGGACTAATAAAAATGGACTTAGCTGAAGCATTGAGAAATTTATTAGGTTGACTTTAAAATGAATCCTGTAACAGATGTAACAATTTCAAATGAGGACTTTCTTATTGCTGAAAGTTGGAATGTTTTCAAACACCGAAAGAAAAAATACAGAAAGAATACTGAGTCATAAAGTTCATTATCTTTGTAATGTTGTCATCTTTAAGATGTTTCTTCAGCCCTCATATTCTGGGAGTTAAAGTCCACATATCTTAAAGTTAACAAGGTTAGAAAACACTTATTTACAGTATAACGAGATTACAGTAAAATTAAGGTTTTAGTAATGTATTATATATTTTCCCTTTTGTATCTATATCATTCCAGACATTTTAGACTAATTCTGAGCCCCATGGTTTAAAAAGAAATTGGGACAAAGGATCAGAAACTAAACCTTATGAAGAAATATTGAAAGCACCGGATATGTTTAGCCTCTTTTATTCTTTTATAATAACTTACATTCTGTTTTTATATTGTCTGTCTTACTGTACAGCCACCCAGAGTTGGTTGAAATCATGCAATGTCTAAATTGAATAATTTAAGTTAAATACAGAAAAAGATTTGTTGGTCTTTTCTAAAGAGGTTATTGATATTAGAATTTTGAAATATCTGACAGGATGTCACATAGAAGGAAGTGAAGATTTGTTTTCATGAAATACAGAAAACAGGAGACAAAACAATGAATTTTAGTTATAGAAAGACAGATTGCAATGCAAAGCTTTTTTTAAAAAATGACTTCTGAATAGAAAGAACAGTTTGAAAGAGACAAATTGCCTGAAAAGATGATAGCTCCCTTTTGTTGGGAGTTATATGTATTACTACAGGATGGAAAAAAGGAAGATTTTTTTAAAATATGCATTAAGTGGAATTAAATAACCATTTGACTGCAATATTTTAATTTGGATTTTTACATGAAAAGATTGGCCTCAATGCCCACTTCTAGTGCTATGATTCTATGAAAATTAGATCATTATATGTTTATTTGAGATAACTTTTTGATGCCGTTCGATTTAAAATGATTTAATCATTGGGAATACCAGTTTTTTTAAAACAATGTTAAAAGCTTACTTTTATTACTTTTATACCTTATTGAGTTAAGGGTTCTTGACAGGTTGGACCTGCACGTAGCTCTTCTGAATCCAAGAGACCACATGAATATTTGTCTTGCTTATTTTAATAACTCATCTTGGTATTCTATTACTTTCTTGAAGTATAACAGCAATAAACCTAAGTTGTTCTGGATCACCAAGGTTTATAGTAAGCAAGAATGGGACGAACAGCACTACTTCTAATTTATGCTAGGGAAATCTAGTGATTGATTTGGTGGTTTAGGAGGAGAGATGCCACCAATTTCAGTTTTTGGATTACAGGGTAGTTCTGTGTTATATCAGCACTAGGCAAAAATAGAATGTGCTATAACAATACTCTAAATATTTTTCTTTTAAGCTTCTTGTCATAAATGGATGGGATTTTCCAACCCATATACAAACATGAGTCAGGTAGCTTCCCATTTATGTGGAAAGTCACATTCTCTCCACTTCAACTGAAACACAAGCCATAGTTTTTCCACTGTTGTAATGCAACTCTGGTTTATTTTTCCTTTAACTCTGAATCAACTACTTAATTAAAACAAAAGGGATGTGTCAGTCTTTGCCAAGCTCAAGGGATTGTTTAATTTTTCTACTTCAATTCCATCTGCTATCATGTCTTCTAGCTAGGGATGATAGCATTGGGGACCCAAGATTGTGAAAGCATGAATAAACATGCAAAATAGAACCGCCATTCTTAGATAATCCACATAGATATTCAGTGTTATTTTCCTCATCTCTCATTAAAGTACTGAAGTCCAAGAGATGCTAGTCTCAAAGATAGATTCTTTTGTTTTTAAGCCTCAAGAGTCATCTCAATTATAGTTGCACAATCCACCAATGCATGTGTACAATAGCAATAGCAACAGCACTTAGATTTATATACTGCTTTGCAGTGCTTTACAGCCCTTTCTAACCCAGTTTACAGAGTAAGCAATTGCCCCCAACAAGCAGGGTCCTCATTTTACTGACCTCAGAAGGATGGAAGACTGAGTCAACCTTGAGCCTGATGAGTTTCGATCTGCCAAATTGCAGGCAGCCGGCTGTCAGCAGAAGTAGCCTGCAGTACTGCATTCTAACCACTGCACCACCATAGCTACAATAGTTATGAATTCCATATATTCCTTATCAAACAACATCATTTGCTTTTAACTTCCTACCAATTACTTTCACTGCATGATCCTAAGTTTGGAATGAAATAAGAATGATTTTAGTCTATTATAAACCTCTATTTGTTTTTGGTTGTATCACTTTCCTCTTTTACTTTCAACTCTACTGATAGTGTTAGCTGTCTTCTAGAGTCATCCAACCACTCTCCCAGTTGCACAAAAGTCCAAGAGGCATAATTCCATCCACATGGAAACAGTAGTAGGTATCTGTATGAATTTTTCAATACATGTATGTGAGAGAAAGAAAGAGAGCATGCAACGCAAGTAAGGTGTGATTATAATTTGTGCATGTAATTAAGCTACTTTGACAAACCAGGGTATTTTTGTGGTGTATGCTTTGTTGCTAACCTTTCTTTGTTGTAATCCACAAAAGAATCACAATTTAGCAGTTGTAAGAGTGTCCTATAAAGAGTATCACTGGAATGTTGGAACATCCTTGGAGTGGAAATATGAAGAAATAAGTACATTGGGCAAAGTTTAGAAATCATTTGATTTTTACATTGTTGATATGCTACTTTCATTTTTATCCAAACATAATGCAATATTTGTATTATTTCAATGTGATCAGTACAAATCTTCTCCTACCTATATGGTTGGACCAGGAATTACATTTTTAATATATACTTTTTATTTTTTAAGAAGGAGCATAAAAACTAACACAAATTTATATAAAAATAAGGGAAAAATCAAAAGAAAGAAATCAAAGAGAAAGCTAAATGGGCAAGAAAGGAAAACAAATACAGCAAAAGAAAAATAGAAATGATGGGAAAAAATACAAAGAAATAGCTTTACAGCAGTTATAGATACAATTATATATTTATGTTTTGGTCTATGGTTACTTATGGTTAGAGTTGACTTATACGATCAAAGTTAAAATAGATTCGTAGTTATTTCTGCTAATCTTAAATGGGGTTTTACTGATAAGGACTGAATGACTAGATTTTTTTATTTTGTTTCTAATAAAGAGATGAGATATGGGATGAAGGGAATGTTTGTTGTATTTTAAGAGTACACACACACATACACAAATATATTTGTTTGTAATTCTTATAAAGGGGGAAATTGCTACTTTATAAATTTTCTTTTTTTTCTGCACTTTTTTCTTTTTATTCTTATTTTTTTAGTTTGTATTAGTTTATTTTGTATTAGTTTTATGTTTTCTAATTGTAATCTTTAATTTCCCAACAGTGTGAACAATCAACAATTGGAATGGCTGGCCTTCAGAAGTTGTGGGTACCCCATCGTGGAGGCTCTTAAGAAGAGACTGGATAGCCACTTGTCTGAAAAAGTATCAGGTTTCCTGCTAGGGGTTTGGACTAGAAATCTACCAATGTCCCTTCCAACTCTGATGTTCTATGTTCTAAAAAGTATCTAAAGGTTTCTAGAATCTAGGTTAGGGAAGAAAGATAAAGAGTATTCTAGATTAGTCCAATTCAGTAGAAAACATTTTCTAGAGTTCATTAACATCAGAATATATTCATTTAAAGATGCATGTCTCAGAATTACTTACCCCTTTTTTCCATGTCAAAGGCCCCAGAATTCAACCCCCAGTTACACTAGTTGAAGATTACCACATCTGGAGAGTATCAGGTTAGAGATGTCTGCCATATAACAGCTGGATTTATGCATCATGCTAAGCTTTTGTTTATTTCAACCATAGACTGTTAACTACACCACAATGGCTAATTTTGCCCATAATGCTAATCCATAAATAATGGGTTAGCTCACAATAGCTAGGTCACACATCATTTAAGCCAAAATAAAAATTAAAAACCCTATATTTTGACAGCATGATATGTAAGACCAGCCACTGTTATAAAGGCTGTTGATTAAAAAGTCTCATAGTCATATCTTTATGAAAATAATTGTACTCCGTAACTTTGGTAACAGGTCAGACACCATAGAGGTGCAGTTTTTTTGATTGTACGATAAATTAGGAGAAAAAAATACTTTGAAATGACTTGCTTTTTTAAATTAACATTTCCAGTATGCAAACTAAGCTTCTCTGTGTATACTGTAGATGTGTGTACAAATCATAATCTGGTCATATTATAAAACACACACACACACACACACACACACACACCATTAGTGGTATTCAGCAGGTTCTAAGCAGTTCTGGAGAACCGGTAGTGGAAATTTTAAGTAGTTTGGAGGAACCAGCAAATACCACCTCCGACTGGAGATTTTACGAATCCTTCCCCTGCCACGCACACCAAGCCATGCCCACAGAACCGGTAGTAAAAAAATTTGAATCCCAACACACACACACAAAAAATAATTGTCAATTCTGAAGCTGGCCTGACTGAGGCCATCTTGGAGGCTTCAGTGTTGCCACAATGGTGTTGAGGGATAAGGAGGGAGGAAGAGAGATAGTTGGGGTTTTGTAGCCAAAACAAAGTAGTTTTCCCTGAGAACCAAGGACATTCCCACAGATGGCTGAAGAGAGGTGGGGTGAAGTTTCCAAGCAACTGGACAGGACCTTGATTGGACCACGTGACTGATTGTTTAGGAAAGGGTGGGGGGAATCTTTACTTTTAATTAGGTGAAAACTGTGGGAACTTTTAGAGGCAGTTTTCACTGACCTGTGCCAATATAATATATTCAATAAATTCATTCCTTGAGGAAACTGCTTGGCTCGGAGTTCTATGAGTGTATTGCTTGGAACCCTGACAATAATATTTCTTCAGCCATTGTATAATGTGTGCTTTGTGCAATCCACCAAATGAGCATCTTTAATGCAACATTTTACATGAGTTTTGTCACTGAGACTCAAAATTTGTTCAGAAATGGTGGCTGCACATTTAAAATCTTTAGGAAAGAAAAAAAACCTCACACACTCCTGAGACTGCTTCCAGATTTGAGTGGTAATGTGAAAGAAGCCAGGATAAATCCTTTTGTTACAAAAGAACAAATTCTAGTATAGATTCAACCACACTGAAAAATATTCAGACAACATTAAGACGCTTGCTTAAAGCCCCCAAAAGCTAGAAATTTATAGCTGAGGTTAGAAAAGATGTCCTTAACTCACCCTCACTGTCTGAAATAAGACTCTCTTTTTTTTTTACATAAGCTACTATTCTTAAACCTGCTCTTAATGGAGTCCTCTTGCTGTTGTATGGTGAGTAAATAATGAATGGGCAGTCTTCCATAGAAATCTTTGCCTGGATACAGTTTGAGATGAACAGTCACAACTTTATTGAGGATTTTACTTCATTGAGCTTCAGAGAATGTTGCAGTTTTGTTTAATAGCATGGCTTTCAGAACTTTCTGCTTAATGGGGAATAATCACATGGTTGAGATTGACAGCTTTCAGCATTTCCAATTTCAGAAACTTTTTTCATATTTATAAGATTTACTCCGAAAGCCCATACCATTGCGCAAAAGCTAATGGAATATATTCTAGCTGGATGAACATTCATTTCCTACTGCTCTCAGCAGAGAAATTCCCCTGAGCTGCCTACCAATTTCCATTCATCTTGATGAAGATTAATTAGTTTTAGAATTTTTTTTCCAAAGGGAAAGCAAGTTTAGCATGTTTAAGTAGTGCTCTTGCTCTTGTTTAGATGTGTGGTAACCAAGGATGTGGTTATGGATATCCTTTTTTTAATTCTACATTTATATTTCTTGGTATCAATAACCTCTCATTAAATTTCCAAGAAACACATTATGAGGGGTGGAATTTTTTCAGTAGTACTGCTATGGACAACCATGATAACATGACTACCCACCAAGAGCTGTTTTCAGTGGAAAGCAAAATTGACCCTGTGGAAGATCCTAGCTAAGGCCTTTCCCCATTGTTCATCCAAAATGCTTTCTACCCATTCCATGGCTGAAAGGCATAATTAGCAAGACACTTTCTATCCCATCTGCTGATTTGTCTACTGCAGGGGTGTCAAACTTGCAGCCCATGGGCCAGATGTGTCATGTGCTAGCCATGCCAACCCCCAGTTTAGCAAATCATGATGACAACATGATGCCGCAAATTTGACCCCTCCGGTCTCCTGTCTCTCCTGCCTTAAGCCTCAAGTTGCTTGGATGCATGTCTTTCCTCCAAGGCAATGCGAGGAATGGCATTGGAATAAGGAGCAAAATGCCACTTTAACATTAATGTAGCTCAGCTGAGATAGCAATAGCATTGTGGAAGAAAAAGGATGCTCTGATGACATATCCCATAACATGCTGTAAATTCCCAAAGTTGCTCAGTAGTGACATAAAACGGTAAAGGTAAATATTCCCCTTGCATATATGTACTAGTCATTTCCAGCTCTAGTGGCTGATGCTCATCTCCATTACAAAGCTGAAGAGTCAGCACTGTCCAAAGACGTCTCCATGGTCATGTGGCTGGCATGACTAGATGCTGAAGGCACATTGAATGTTGTTACCTTCCCACCAAAGTTATCCCTATTTTTCTACTTCCATTTTTACATGCTTTCAAACTTCTAGGTTGGCTGAAGCTGGGACAAGTAACGGGAGCTCACTCCATTATGCCGTGCTAGGGATTCAAACCACTGAACTGCCGACCTTTCTGATCGACAAGCTCGGGGTCTTAGCCACAGCCACTGCGCCCCTTCAATAGTGACATAGGAAGCATTATAAATTATAGAATAGATTATAGATTATAGAATTCTTTATTGGCCAAGTGTGATTGGACACACAAGGAATTTGTCTTGGTGCAGATACTCTCAGTATAGATAAAAGAAAAGATATATTCATCAAGAGTCAAGAATCATAAGGAACAACACTTAATGATAGTCATAGGGTACAATAAGCAATCAAATCATACTAGGAAACAGTCAATATAAATTGTAAGTATACAAGCGATAAAGTTACAGTCATACAGTCACAAGTGGGAGGGGATGGATGATAAGGAGTGATGAGAAGACTAATTAGTGATAGTAATGCAGACTTAGTAAATAGTTGGACAGAGTTGAGAAAATTATTTGTTTATCAGAGTGATGGCGTTCAGGAAAAAACTGTTCTTGTGTCCAGTTGTTCTGGTGTGCAGGGCTCTACAGCGCCGTTTTGAGGGAAGGAGTTGAAACAGTTTATGTCCAGCATGTGAGGGGTCTGTAAATATTTTATTTAATAACTTTCACTTTGAATGTACACTAATAGGCCTACATTAAAGTGAAATTTCATTGCATACAGCTCTCGAAAGAGTCACCACCTCCAATATACACTACATCATATAACAAAATAAATAAAATACAGAATTATGCATATACCCACATATATGACACAGAGAAACAACACAGTCTAGTTCAGATGTATACCTGTCCATGGCAAGAGCAACGAATCTTGCAAATTTATCAGACGGATGGCATAGGGAACAAAGCTGTTACAGAATCGGGGTAGTCCTGCTAGAAATACTTCAAAACCTCCTTTCAAAAGAGAAACAGACCGTAAGGAGCTTGTTTTGTCCAACTCTTGTAAGGAAGCTGTGTCAGCTGCCAGCTGGATTTTGAGCATGGACACAACTTGCTGACTTGTGACTCTCGTTACAATGTGATTGTCACCAGTGTCCCCCCCTCCTCTCTCTCTCCCACAGGTAAATCACACCTGGCTATAGTCCAGAAGGTGAACAATGAAGGTGAAGGCGATCCCTTCTATGAAGTGTTGGGATTGGTAACGTTGGAAGACGTCATTGAGGAGATAATCAAATCAGAGATCCTGGACGAATCGGATATGTACAGTTACGTTCGTTTTAAATCTTCCCCTTTTCGATGGGAGGAATATATATTTTGCTAAGTACATCGCTTGCCGTGGTGACCTGGCTTACCTATGAAAATTCATGAATGTTTTATTATATATGATATTTTGCTGTTGTTGTGGCCTGTCGACTGCCGGCTCCTCCAGCAGCTGAATCAGATGAGGAGGGGTGTGGGAGAGAGTAAAGCATCAGGGCAACCTGGGAGCTCCAAGGAGGAAGAGGGAATGGAGCTGGCAGAGAGAGTCAACAGGCCCCAGGTCTGGAGGTGGCTGATTAGGAAGAGGAGGAACAGCTGGGTCCAGTGCCTGACTTTCGGATGTGCAGAGGAGAGGAGAGCAGTGGAAATCTATAGGCCAGTCCTTGGGATAGAAGAGCCACTGCTGCTAGCAAAGCCCCACCATAGCTCTGGGGATAAAAGGCAGGAGGCAGAGATGGATAGGTGTGGCTGCTGGATGGACTTTACCAGGGATGCCAGCATTCCTAATAAAGGAATCTTTGAGTTAACTTCAGAGGGTTTATTGTGTTTGAAGAGCTAGGTCAGAACAATTGTATTGGATTTCTGGCCAAAGGCCATATAGTATGATTTTGATCTATATCAAATACTAGAAGGAGACCTCATGGGCCAACCTAGATACCCATCAGGCTACCTATCCCCATCTGACTCGTTTTGAAAATGTTATCGTAATTTAAAAGCTGTAATTGTGATAGGCCGACAAGGCGAAACTTCAGCTTCTCTGGGGTCCTCCTTATTTGTCTTTAGGCATCTACAGAAGGATGGTGGAGATCCTTCTGGGCCAGTAGGCATTTTGGGAAGAGTAAAGTCTTCCATGGCAGCCATTTTGTGACACATCTCCATACAGACCTTCAAAGTCCCCTATGGACTCCAGTCCTCCCCAAATACCACCTGCCCCTGACATGAAGATTCTCTCACAATGGGTCTCTTCCAGAATGCCATGAATTGATGAATTATGCAACACATATGGTTCACGCATCATGCAAAGACTCAGAAGTCTCTAACCGTGGCAACTTTAAGACTGGTGGACTTCAACTCCCAGAATTCCTCAGCCAGCTTTGCTTTGCTGGCTGAGGAATTCTGGGAATTGAAGTCCACCAGTCTTAAAGTTGCCACGTTTGGAGACCTCCACACTTAAGATGATGCTAATTTATCGGGTTGGGATGAGCAGCTTATGCCAACGTTGTGTCTTTAATGACTTGCTCCTCACTTGTCACCGTAGCCGACAACCGCACCAAGAAGCGTGTGAGCCACAAGAAGGACAAGAAAGATTTCTCCGCTTTCAAAGACAACGACACGGAGTCCAAAGTGAAGATTTCCCCGCAGCTGCTTCTGGCTGCCCATCGCTTTCTCTCCACCGGTAAGAAACCCCCCCGGGGGAATTTTGAAAATTTATTGATTGATTTATTGATTTGATTTGATTTGTCAATCGCTTACAAGATAATAAGTATAAACATGAGTAAGAATACAGGAAATAGGTAAGAAAAAATGAGGATAATAGACAGGGATGGTAGGCACGATGGTGCACTTATGTATGCCCCTTATAGACCTTTTAGGAATGGGTATTCTCTCCCGTCCTTTCCTTCCTTCCTTCCTCCTGCTCCCTCCCTTCTTTTCTCTCCTTCCTTCCTTCCCCTTCCCTGTTCTCCTTCCTCCCCCTTCCTTCTTTCCTTCATTTTTTATTTATTTTTATTTATTTGATTTGTCAATCGCTTACAAGGTAATAGGCATAAGTATAAACATGAGTAAGAATATAGGAAATAGGTACGAATAAATGGGGGCAATAGGGCAGGAACGGGAGGCATGATGGTGCACTTATGCATAGCCCTTACAGACCTCTTAGGAATGGGATGAGGTCAATAGAGGTTAGTTTGAGGGTAAAGGAGTGGGGGTTAGAGCAGGTGACAACAGAGTCAGGTAGTGAGTTCCAGGCATTGACCACTCTGTGGCTGAAATCATACTTTCTGCTATCAGGTTTGGAGCAGTGTACATGTTTTTATCCCTTATTAAA
>JANHFN010001196.1:61512-74765 GCA_032468175.1 Toxicocalamus goodenoughensis | reverse complement strand
CAGGGATCTCCAACCTTGTCAGCTTTAAGACTTGTGGACTTCAACTCCCAGAATTCCTCCTCCAGTCACGTTAGTTAAAATTCTGGGAGTTGAAGTCCACAAGTCTTAAACATGCCAAGTTTGGAGACCCTTGTTCTAAATGCTCCATTTTCAGCGCTGCTCGCTCACCGAACCAGTTGTTAAACCGGCAGCATCCCACATGGTCGCATAGATGTGACCATCCACCGGATGTTGAGAGTTGGAAGTCCACCCATTTTAAAATCGATGCGGTTGAGGAAAACAGTTGAGTTATTTCAAGGGTTTAAGCAAGCAGTCTTCACACTAGCTTCCATTTCAAGCTTTCCTCCCCAATTTCTATCATGTTTATTGCCCAGTTTAGCACACCCAAACACCCGGGCACTGAGGACAGGAGATTAATTCTACTTACAAAGCCCACAAAGGCTTCCATTTCTGCAGCAAAGGTCAAGAAACAAACATGCCCTCTAGATGTTTTGGGCTCCAGGACTCTTCTGTCCCTCCCTTGATGGCAGGAAGATTGTGGGAAGTGTTGGGAACGTTTTTGAGAGGGAAGTTGGAAACATTTCGGGCTTTTTAAAATGTATTATCTTTTGTCAAAATGCAGTAAAGTATAAAAGGAAATATTTCTGTGGAGCTTAACCGTATGTTCACTAGACTTAGCAGAATATCCTTAAAGTGAGCTGAAAAGCACTGTTCGTAATTTTTATTACGGCAGGTAATGCATATCTCCCTCAGAGTCCATATCATTGTTTCTTGACTGAGGGGTGCACTCTGAGCTCAGTGGTTTTCTTGCAGACATTTCATTACCCAACTAGGTAACATTATGAGGCTAAAGAGGAGGAGGAGGACTGTATGGTCCTTGGTACTCTCTGAACTTGGTTGGTTTTCTTGCAGACGTTTCATCACCAAACTAGGTAACATTATCAGGATAAAAAGGAGGAGGAGAAAGAGGGGGGAGGACTGTGGGGTCTTTGGGGCTCTCTGAACTTGGTTGGTTTTCTTGCAGACGTTTCATCACCCAAACTAGGTAACATTATCCGTCCTGGTACATCACTAGCACTGATGATACTACCTAATTTGGGTAATTGTCTACAGAGATTCTCAGTCATCCCGGTCATGGCTGACCCGAAGGTGCTTTTTTCAAAAGGCACCTGGGCTTTTTTTGTGTTTTCTGGAAGACATTTTCTTCAGAACTGAGGAAGCTTCTTGGATGAGAAGCTAAACGTTTTCAAGGAAGACCAAGAAAGTCCACTTGCTTCTTGAAGGGGAAAAAAAAGCACTTTTGGGATGGTTTGTGAGAAAACCCACCAGGCCCAAGAGAGCACCAAGGACCCCACATGTCAATCCTGAGCTGCGAATATCCTCCCTTTGTTGTTTCTTGACTCCTTCCAAGTTGTGTAGTTTACTAAAAGAAAGAAAGAAAAAGGACTTTTTCCCCCCTCCTATTCAATGTCTGTAAAAGCAAACCCCCTGCTCAGGAGACCTGATACCATTTCAGACAAAATAATTGTTCAGTCTCTTCTTTAAAAAAAAAACCACCTTCAGGGATGAAGCACCCACAACGCCTGGAGCTTTGGCCTTTCAGATTCCTTCCTTGGGGTCCCTTGGGGAGGTTCAAGGCCACGAGGGCTGGAATCTTGCAGCCGTGGGGATTTAAAATGACACCAGGGTGCAAAATGGAAGCCTGCCACCCATAACGATGTTCTGTGTTGGCACAGAGTTGTGCAAGAGGCCCTCAACCGTTTGTGCAGTTTGATTCTTCTTGCTGTCTCTTCGCCTCCTCCTCTTCCTCCTCCTCCTCCTCCAAACTCCAGGGGAGAACCGATTGAAGAAGAAGCCGCCTCCGCTTGGAAGCCTGATGGACCGCCGGAAAGAAGATTTCTCCTTGTTCAAAGTTTCCGACAACGAGTACAAAGTGAAAATCTCCCCTCAGCTACTCCTTGCTACCCAGCGCTTCTTATCTAGAGGTAAGGCCATGGGAGAAACGGTGTCCTATTGTGGACCCGTGGTTATTTTATCTTATTTTATTTATTTGTGAGGTAAAAAGGTAAAGGTTCCCTTCCTTGCACATCCATGCTACTCGTTTCTGGCTCTAGGGGGCGCTTGCTCATCTCCGTGACAAAGCCGAAAAAGAGCCAGCGCTGTCCGAAGACGTCTCCGTGGTCATGTGGCTGGCAGGACTAAACGCCTTCGAAGGCGCACGGAACACTGTTCCCTTCCCACCAAAGGGGTCCCTATTTTTCTACTCGCATTTTTTACATGCTTTCGAACTGCTAGGTTGGCAGAAGCTGGGACAAGGAACAGGAGCTCACTCCGTGATGCAGCGCTAGGGATTTGAACCGCTGACCTTTCTGATCCACAAGCTCAGCGTCTTAGCTGCTGAGCCACCACATCCCTAATTTATTTGTATCTCGCCTTTATTAGTTTTACAAATAATATAGAGGGTAACAAACATCCTCAAAATAACTCAAGGCAACAGACTCTCAACACAACTTTCTCCTCACAACAACCCTGTGAGGTGGGTTGAGCTAAGAGAGAGAAAACCTGGCCCCAAATCACCCAACTGGCTTCCATGGCAAAGGCAGGACTTGAACTCATGGTCTCTCACTTGCTAACCCTGGTGCCTTTAGCCACAAGGCCAAACTGACTTTTAGAATTGGAAGGGATCTTGAAGGTCTTCTAGTCCAACCCCGGCTTATCTTTTCTATTTCTTCTGTTGCTGTTTTTTTTTAACTGGGGCAACCTGGAAAAAAATAGAAAAGATCCTGTAGAGGACTAGCAACATTTTGTGCTGTTTAATCTTGAACTGTAAAAAAGGAAGAGGATCTCCCTTAGGCTCCCGTAGGTAGGATAGTCCTGTTTTGGGGTATCAAGAATCTCTAGCACAAGATTGTTCTCTTAAATTCAATTTATTTGCTGCAGTATTTTAATTTCTAAGCATAAGATTAAACACGGGGGGGGGGGGGCAGAGGAGCCAACGATGAATAGCCAGCCCAGTCAAACCACACACCCCAATATCTGAAATCTATTTATTTGTAGTTTTGACTGAGTGGAGTTTGTTTAGCCAAGGAACCCAAAGGGGCTTTTTTTTCAAGAGGCAACTGGACTTTCTGTTTTTTCTTTGAGGACGTTTCACTTCTCATCCAAGAAGCTTCTTCCGCTCTTTAGCCAGGGAAGAAACCTGTCTTCCAGTTCCACCCCACATCCCCTCTAAATTTGAGCATCCATGCAGATTAAAAAATGAATGCGTAAAAGAATAAATGAAATTTAGACCAAAAAAAAAACCAGCTGGAAAAAGCCCAAGACATAATATTTATAGGAACCAATCAGGGTCGGTCCCTGGGATCAGAAATTTATTCTTTCAAGGTTTTAGACTCGTGCTAGAACCGATCGACAAGGAACTGCTCTCTACCACCCTGTGTTTGCTTGGGATGTTTTATGCATAGTATTTATGTGCCTCGTTGTGTGTGGCTTTTTAGTTGTTGATTTATTAAATTGTTGGCTGTTGTTTCCTTGTACTGCCAAGTCCTCAACTCTTAAGTACCCGATAAGTTGGTGGAAAACAGAATAAATAAATAAAATAGCTCAAAACACTCATTCTGGTGACCCAGATTGGATCCTGCAACATTATTCTGGGATGGTGTGTGTGTGTGTGTGTGTGTGTGTGTATTCGCCTTCATTCATTGACATAATATTTAGAGACATAAATACATCAGTAAATACCGTAATGATTAATTGCAGTCCCTCATAATCAACATTTTAATAAATTCTACAAACCACTTAATAATTGGAGCCCTATCTTCGTGTTTCTGATGCCAAATACGTCTTTTGATTGCAAGTCTATTTTCTTTATCTGGAACATCTCCCATGTTCTAGAGGTAAAATATAAATATAACAAATGAACTAATGATATGATTCAAAAAGGAAAAAGACCCATGTTTTTGTAGTCAGTTAAAGAACTCTTCACACGCATAAAACAGTGTTAATAATCTGTTTTGCTGTCAATGTTCATATCATTTCACTTTGATATCTTCAGCATTTATTGCCAACTCAAATGTTGGTTCAACTGTTGTTACAAAATCCCTCCAAATTGGCATAAAGGAATGTAAAATTTGTGTATTGTTTTATTTAGTTTCCCAGTACAATTTATGTTGCTTATTTAGTATCCTGTGACTATCATTGAATGTTGTATCCTATGATTCCTGATTAATGTATTTATGATGACTGACCGCGATTTATCCCTTGTTGCTTATATGTACACTGAGAGTTTGTGCACTGAAGACAAATAGCTTGTGCATCCAATCCCACTTGGGCAAAAAAAGAATTCTATTCTATAAAGTTACCCAGGTGTCAAACAAACAGATCAAACAGATAATCAGAGTTGAAAGGGACCTTGTGGGTCATCCAGTCCAACCCCCTCCCTACCCAAGTGGGAGACCCTACATCGTTTCTGACAGATGGCAGTCTAGTGTCTTCTCAAAAGCCTCCAGTGATGAAGTTTCCACAACTTCTGAAGGCAACTTCTGTTCCGTTGGTGGATTATTTCCAGGTTGAATCTCTCCTGGATCAGTTTCCATCCATTGTTCCTTGTCTGGCCTTCAGGTGATTTGGAAAATAGCTTGACCCCCTTCCTCCTCTCTGTGACAGCCCTTCAAATATTGAAAGATTTGCTATCATGTCTCCCCTGGTCCTTCTCTTCACTAGGTTAACCAGGCCCAGTTCCTGCAACCGTTCTTCATATGTTTTAGCCTCCAGTCCCCTAATCATCCTGGTTGCTCTTCTCTGTACTTTTTCTAGAGTCTCAACATCTTTTTTTATAGTGTGGTGACCAAAACCGGATGCACTACTCTAGGTGTGGTTTTACTAAGGCTTTACAGAGTGGTATTAGTACCTCCCTTGATCTTGATTGTATCCCTTTGCTTTTTTGTCTGCTGCTGCACGCTGCTGGCTCATATTTAGCTGGTTGTCCACTAAGGACACGGCAACTGTCATAAATATGAATCAGTTGCAAATAATCTGAATTCTGATCATGTGACCTTGGGGATGCTGTAACAGTTATAAGTGTGAAAAATGGTCATAAGTCACTTTTTACAGTGCTGTTATAACTTTTGAACGGTCAATAAACAAAATGTAAGTCAAGAACAGTCTGTAGTAGCATGAAACTAACGGATCTCTTGAAGTTGAATTTGTCTTTTGCTTGTTGGTTTTACTGCTAATAGATGTAAATCTAGTCTTAAGAAGGGAGGATGGAAGGATATGATAGCTGTCTTCAAATACTAAAGGGACTTTTATACAGAAGACCAAGATCTGTTTGATGTTAGGCAGAGATTAATGGTCTTAAGTGAAAAGTCGATTCCTTCTTTTGTTGCTAGGAAAAGCTTCCCAGTAAGACCAGCCATTCAACAAAGACCTTGAGTGTAGGGTTGAGGAAAACATTCAAAGGGGTCCTCTCCAAAGAACATTGGTATGAGCAAGGTTTCCCTTTTCAAAGCAAGGAGATGACTTTGTCCTCAGTTTAGGGTGGATTGGAGACTTTTTAAAGAATGTTTGGTGTGTGTGTGCGTGTGTGCAGGCGTGTAATGCAAAGGACATTGTTCTGGGACTCCTGGCAAGGTGGGGTGGCTGTGCTTATCATGTGCAGGTGGAGATAACCTGAGGAGTCCTTCAAAGTAGTGTGCTGAGCCTTCTAGAAGTTGCAACTAACTCACTACTTTTTAGTAGAAGTCTTTTGCTGATGTTAATGCACGTTGTGGAATGTTCTGGAGTGCTTTGCATAGCCCTGTCAGAAAAAGGGGCCTGACTTCCTTGGATGTGAGGCTAAGTGGAGATTCTTAAGGCAGAATTTAATTTGGATTCTCAAGGATCCTCTCCAAATGTAGGGTTTTACATCCTGCCGTATGGCCTCCAGTCGCAGCAGACGAAAGGATGCTTAATCTTTTCTTCCCTCATTCTGATTTTGACCTTAGACATTTTCTGGATCTCCTCTGTTGGGGATCTACACTGTTTGGCTCTTAACTTTCTTAATTGCTTTAATTGCCTCCATCGCTGAGTTGTTAAGCAGAAGAGTGGGGACGTGGGCTTGGTTGTTGCATAATTCTAAGTCATAATTAGTTGCTTGATTTTTGGTATGGCAGATGCTGGGCCAACCCTTCCATTATGTTGTCAGTTTCCATGTAAACCAGGACTTTTATTGCTTGGTCAACACACCATTTATATTCCAGAATTCCTGGTTACACATTATGTGGGAATGCAGCCAATGAGAGCTTCGTAGCAGCAGAGTTGATTTTATACATCACTGAACAAAGTGACAGGCCTGTGAATCCTTTTGGATTTGATGAGAAAATGGTGCGTAGAGAGATGCAAACACAGCACTATTAGCTTCAAAGATTTTAGCAACGGGTTCTCTGCCCGGTTGCTGGGTGGGCATGCCCATGGTGGGCGTGGCCTAGCCGGCCTCCTGCATCACAGCAGGGGGCTTTCTGGAGGCTTTCCTTGAGCCTCTGGGAAGGTGAAAAACGGCCTCCCTGAGTTCCGGAGGCTCTCTGGAACCTGGAAATGGGTCCATTTCTGGCCTTCCTGAACTTCCGGGAGGCCCGTTTTTCATCCTCCCTAAGCCTTCCACATGCGCCCTGCACTTACCTGCATCCAAAACGGGCTGCATGGGGACTCCTGGGAGGGGAGGGGTAGGCGGGGCCAGCCAGGAGTGGGATTTGGGGGTTCTCCAAACTGCACAGAACCTTAGCGAGGGGCTCTCACGAACCCCTGCAAACCCCCAGCAGCCCAGCCTTGACTATTAGTATCTCTTTAAAGCAGCTGCCTCTTTTCTAGATATTGTGGATCTCAGGAAAAGAAAAGACAGTCAGTTTAGGCTAGTAGTTAAAGCACAAGGCTAGAAACCAGGAGAATGAATTCTAGTACTACCTTAGGCATGATATCAACTGGGTGACTTTGGGCCAATCACTAGGAAACCGTGAATTCTAGTCCTGCCTTAGACATAAAAGCCAGTTGGGTGACGTCACCAGGAGTTTGTGAGTTCTAGTTCTTCCTTAGGCATGAAAGTTGTCTTGGGCCAATCACTCTCTCTCCCAGCCCTTCACCGGGTTGTTTTTTATGGGGAATATAGGAGGAGGAAGCTTTATTCGACAGGGCTGGGATTCTACCAGTTCGGACGGGTTCAAGTGAATCCCTTGCTCCGAAAATCAGATGGCAGCGAACTGGTTCGCTGCGATAAGCCTGTAGAACCTCTGGTCTTTCTTGTGCTTTATTTCCTTTTTTAAGAGCACAGCTGATTCACGCAGTAGAGCAATTTGCCATGGCTCAGCTGTTTTATTCACAGGGACTGCAGTAGAAGGCAAGTATTAGAGCTTTTTTAAATGTGAAGCACGCGCACGGAGCGTGAGTTTGATGTGTGCACACACAAAACGGTCACTGAACCATTGTTATACCAGTGGAATCTTACCCCTGGTATTAGACATGTTTGCTGCTTTGAGTTGCTTATAAAAATAAAGATGTGATATGAAATAAATAAAATAAATAAAAGGCATGTTTCCAACAATCTAAAAATCTCAGGACAAGACATACCCCACTATATTTAGAAATGATGACCTAGTCTGTATTTTTCTTCAACCAGACCAAAATAAACTTTTTGCAATTGAATTCAAAGCAATGCATTGCTTGGGCATCTGAGTTTGATTTCTCTCTTTTTCCCCCCCTCCTGCTTTCCTATCCCTTGTTTCAAAAGGTAGAAATTGTGTTTTCTCATCTGGGAACTACTCCAAATGCCTTTGACGAAAAAGCAGCCTGGAATGGCAAGAAATTATACGCATTTCTTAAAATGATGGCTTTGAGGAAACGCTGATGATAGAGCATGCCATCTGAGAAAATAAATAGGACATGTTGAGCTTTTCTTTGCCTTAAAAGAAAAGGTAGAATGATGTGGAAACGTGGTGCCAGAGACTTAGGTCTGAATAGTTACGGAGCTGAATTAAATATATTGATTCATCCAGTCTTTCAATGAAGAACTAAAGCATGCTAGAAAGAAGGCACCTGCTGCAGGAAGAAAAGAAAGCGGGATTTTCTTCTCAATGGGTATTAGCTCTGCACAAAATCAGATCCATCTATCTGGGAACTATATGCTAAAGTGCTTAGTTTTTCAATTTTTATTGGGGCTTCCAGAATGCTAGGTGTGTGTGATGATCCAGGGTGTGGCACAGAAATAACAAAGTCACCAAAGTAGATAAATTCCCTTTAATACCTCCAACTTGGCCCCCAATGTCCAGTTATCCTAGACTGGAGATCAAACTCTTCCAAAAACAGTCTATGAAGGGAAGAAATGCAGTCCGAAACCAAAGTACAGATAAATTAGAAATAAAAAAACCGATACAAACCACGCTGAAGTAATTAACACAATAGGCCAGGATAATAAATTGCAGCCTTCCAAAAGATAACAAAGCACACACAGTTGGGAGGATGCCAAAACCCAGATAAGCCTCAACAAAGATAATGCACGCTTTGCTTCCAGCAAGGTGCTGTGTGCAAACGCCCTTCTTATATCCTGTTCCCCCAGTTGCAACTAATGAAAGGGATCAGGGCCCTTTTCTCTCCCGTAAGCCACGTTGCTCCCTTCTCCATTCCTCCCTGCATGCCCTAGGATGAAGAGGGGGTGGCCCTGGGTCTTCCTCTAAATGCCCAGCTGGACTATGCCCTTCCCCCGTTTCTTCCACAGCCACCGGAGCCACACTCCTACTCCCTGTCATCTGCTCAATCCCCCCCTCAGAATCAGACCCCAACAAAGGCGTGACACATGACCGGGGGGGATGCTGCAATGGTCGTAAGCGTGAAAAGCGGTCATGAGTTATCTTTTTCAGTGCCGTTGTAACTTTGAATGGTCACTCAATGAACTGTAAGTCGAGGACTACCCGTAATTGGAACCGGCAACTCTGTTACTAAACAAACACAATTATAAAAGGACGATGCCATGCCAGTGCACTGTCTTACAACAACCATTTCAGTTGCCGTTGTTAAGTGAATCCCAGGTAGTCACAGTGTGCCACCTGATCACCATTTCCAATTTCCCGCCAGCTTCCCCACTGACTTTGCAAGGTGCTGTGATGTCATAATTACGCGCCGGTTGCCAAGTGCTTTGATTCACGTTTATGAAACCATGGAGACCGTCGTTCAGTGCTGTTGCGATTTCAAATGGTCCCTGAATGGGCGGTTGTTAACTGAGGATTTACCCAAGCGTTCCAATTGGGACACGACAAACCACTTCCTTTCGGGACAGCTTGTTCTGGCAAATCAACCCCCCTTTCTACAATACCACTTTTGGATTTTATCTAGTTTTCAAATCGCCCTCCAATTTTTTCCCTTTTTTCAGACCATCTGTGTTGGGCAGGATCTAAATGAATAAATGTACACCAGCCAATGCTGGGAACTTTGGATCATCTAAAAATAAATATATATGAGGAAATTAAAAAAAAAAAAAAACTGGGGAGAAAAACAGAATGTTTGACACACACACCCCCACTTCCCCAATCTTTGCAAAACCATTCCTGTCCCTATAGCAATAGCACCTAGACTTATCTACCGCTTCACAGTGCTGTACAGCCCTCTTGAAGCGGTTTACAGAGTCAGCCTGTTGCCCCCAACAATCTGGGTCCTCATTTTACCCACCTCGGAAAGATGGGAAGGCTGAATCAACCTTGAGCCGGTCAGGATCGAACTGCTGGCAGTGGGTAGAATTAGCCTGCAATGCTGCATTCTAACCACTGACGGCCCTTAGTTTTTATAGGCACTTAGCCTTTGTATCATTTTGTAACCTCCATGTGCAGAGTATGGTGGCACCCCTCACCCTAGTAGGGGCTTTACAATCCTTTTGGTGCGCGCTACACAAGTGTTTTTGGTGGCAGGGCTATGCAGTGCTTGGATTCAGTCTTCAAGAGGGGTTTTAAGATGGGCTGGTATGCAAATATAGCATCTGTCATTAGGGGGCCCGAGGCAAAAAACATGAATGCTTGCAGGATTTGAATCTGTCTAGCTTAATTAAATGAAGGACTACAATGATAGTTAGCCTTCCAATATTTGAGGGGCTGCCCCAAAGAAGAGGGGGCCAACCTATTTTCCAAAACACTAAACAAGGAGAGAAACTAAACAAGGAGAGAAACAACCTAGAATTAAATTTCCAGCAGTGAAAGAACTTGCCTCCAAAACTTGCGAATGCTTCAACACTGGAGATTTTTAAAAAGCGGCTGGATAACCATTTGTCTGAAATGGTTTTGGGTTGGAATGGGTTGGACTAGAAGACCTCCCAAGTCCTTTCCAAATTCTTGTCATTCTGTTATTTTGTCTCCTGCACTTGAAAGCAGCTGCGTCTTTTCCTTGCTTTAGGGCAGCAACTAACCTAGGAAAAGAAGCAGCTGATTTAAAGGGTTGGAACGGATGTTAGGTTTACGATCCCATCCCATGAAGCCTGAAGCACTTTTCTTTGAATCCAAGCACAGTTAACCCACCACAACCAAAGCCAACTTTTGGATAGCTCTTAGCAAGAGGGTGGCTGCATGTCTTGACTTCTTCTGCCAAAAGTTACTGAAAGAATAGACATCTCAATCTGGTCATTGGATGTCCACCATCATTTGGAGTCCAGCAGCAAAAAAATATTCAATAAGAAAATAATTCAATAAACCTGGTGCTTTTCCGTTCAGCTGGGATGGCAAAGGCACACGCTGGCTAGGAATCCTGAAAGGTGCTGCCCAAATGTGTCTGTGAGATGGACAGCTTTATAAATTGAACAAATAAATACATACATTTTAAGGATGGTGGGCTAGGAGAAGCAAAAGGAGAGGACAGATATTTTTCTGGCCAAGGGGGAATCTTGCATCTCCAAGCGTTTTGATCTTTGCCTTCCATCCGATGTCTTCTCAGGGTTGGTTTAATACTTCGTGGGGTCCTTGGTGTGCTCTGAGCTTGGTTGTTTTCTTGCCGACACCTCATGACCCAACTAGGTAACAGCATCAGTGCTAGAAGGAGTGGGGTTTATACACAAGTGGCTTGCTCTGTCAGTGTTGGTCGGTGTGTTCTTGGTGTTTCTTGATCCAGCTGTTGTTTGCTGTTAGTTTGTCTGTCTGAGTGAATAAGTAAGCAACAGCCTAATCAAGGATTATCAATAACGCTCCCATCAACGTGCCACGTATATAAAAATAAGACCAAACCCCATTCACTTTTAGCACTGATGATGTTACCTAGTTGGGTTATGAAACGTCTGCCAGAAAGCCACCAAGCTCAGAGAACACCGAGGACTCCACAGTTCAGCCCTGAGCTACAAATACAGGCGGTCCCAAAATTCATGTCGCCAAGTGAGAAATTTGTTAAGTTGAGTTTTGTCCCATTTTACGATTTTCCTTGCCACATCCGTTAAGCGAATAACTGCCGTGGTTAAATTGTTGTTAAGTGAAGCTGGCTGTCCCTCGGACTTCGCTCGCCAGAAAGTTGGGACACTGCAGCAACCGTCATAAATGTGAGTCCGTTATCAAGCATCTGAACTTTGAGCTATGTTAGTAACACGCTCGTTGAGCGGAGTCTGGATTCCCCATTTGACTTTGCTCCCCAGAAGGTCACCAAAACGGACCACACGACTCCGGGAAAAACCGTCATAAATATGAACCAAGCACCCGAATTTTGATCCCGTGGCCATGGGGAGGCTGCCACGGTGGTAACGGTGGAAAAAAACGGTCCCAAGTCCCTTTTTTTTTCTGTGCCGTTGGAACGGTCACTAAACGAACTGCTGTAAGTCAAGGACTACCTGTATTCTACTTCTGTTGGTGGAGTATTTTTGCACACGTGGAGTGTTCGTTTGGTGCCCTTCAGTGACTTTCAGTGAAGTTTAGCCATATAGACTGTGGGCCAGAACCATCACCAAATTTTCCACCAACACTGTGTCTGCACCGCCGAGTAAACGGTGCTGCTCCTTTCCTCTCTGGTGCGAAGAAATCTCAGTGCGAGTATCTTCCGGTTGTGGGAGGTTGTGGGGCCCAACGTCAGTTGTAAGTCAAAACAGCTGGCCAAAAAGTCCCTCTAGAGGAGACCACCCAGATTCTCTTCAAGTGCAAGCGAGATGGCTGTCCGAGTAGCAGATTTATCCTGTGATTTGTTGCTATGTCGAAAATGATCCCTGGTTACGACCAGCTTCCACTAACAGGAGCTTCCTTCTGTGGTTGCGACACCTGGCAGGGCTACTTAGCTTTTTCTAAGGGCCACTCTTAGGCCACAAGGTGGCTTTCCTCTAAAAAGCAATTTCCTTACCGAATAGGTTTATTGGATATTGGCACAGGCTGGTGAAAACCGACTGAAGATTCCCGTCCTTTTCACCAAATAAAAAGTGGAAGCTTGTTGCTTTCTCAACATTTCCGTTGCTAAGTGAGACGTTTGTTAAAAGTTGAGTTTTGCCCCATGTCCCGGCCCTTCTTGCCACCGTTGTTCAGCGAGTCACTGCAGTTGTTCAGTTAGTAATCCGGTTGTTAAGTGAATCTGGCTTCCCCCATTGCGTTTCCTCGTCAGAAGGTCGCAAAAGAGGATCACGTTGCAACCGTCATAAGTACAGTTGCCAAGCATCCCAATTTTAAATCATGAGACCATCAGGATGCTGCTTGTGAAAAACGATCAGGAGAAGTCCCTTTTTTTTCAGTGTCGTCGTAACTTTGAATAGTCACTGAATGAACTGTTGTAAGTCAAGGACTATCTGTAATGGAATTTTGTGGAAAGGCCCCTCCCTCCCTTTGTTCTTTGAAACTCAAACAGAAGCAGGCACTTCCTCTGTATTAGAGGCCAGAAGGGTTGTGAAGATTTTGATGCTGAATATGCCTGGGTCTTCTTCTCCTCCTCTTCCTCCCCTCTTTTCCTTCATTCTCCTTTTCTTTTTCTTCCTCTGTTTCCATTTCCCTTCTCTTCTTCTCATCCTTCTCCTTCTCTCCCCTCCCTCCCATTCTTCCTTGCTTCTTCTCCTTTTTCTTCTCTGCCTGCATCTCTGCCTTTTTTTCTCTCCTTCCTTCCTTCTTTCCTTCCTCTCTCCCTCCTGCCCACCCTCCCTTCCTTATTCCTTCCTCCCTCCCCTTTTCTGTCCTTCTTTCTTTCTTTCTTTTTCTTTCTTGCTTTCTTGCTCTCTTTCTTTTTTTGTCTCTTTTCCTTCCTTTCCCTCCCCCTGTCCATCCTTCCTTCCTCCCTCCCTTCCTTCTTTCTTTCTT
>JANHFN010001196.1:15933-31841 GCA_032468175.1 Toxicocalamus goodenoughensis | reverse complement strand
ACTCGAACCTGCAGTAATTGCAAGCAGCAGATGTTAATAACAGCCTTCTAGTCTGTTGAGCCACCAGAGCTCTTATATATATATATATATATATATATATATTTGTTATGAACCATGGTGGCGCAGTGGTGAGAGTGCAGTACTGCAGGCTATTTCTGCTGACTGCTGGATGCCTGCAATTTGACAGTTCAAATATCACCAGGCTCAAGGTTGACTCAGCCTTCCGTCCTTCCAAGGTGGGTCAAATGAGGCTGTAAACCGCTTAGAGGGGGCTGGAAAGCATTGTGAAGCTGTATATAAGTCTATATGCTATTGCTATTGCTGGCAAACTGCCCACTGACAGTAGTTCAATCCTGACTGTCTCAAGATTTACTTCAGCCTTCCATTCTTCCGTGGTGGGTAAAATGAGGACCCAGATTGTTGGGGGCAAGAGGCTGACTCTGTAAACCGCTTAGAGAGGGCTGTAAAAACACCGTGAAGTGGTATATAAGTCTAAGGGCTATTGCTATTGCTATTCCTACAATCCTTTACCTCTATTCCTCAGGAATCCTGAGATCATCCTTCCTACTCCTTTAGAAACATGCCAGGGGCCACACGGCAATAGGAGCAGTGCCAGACCCAAAAACTGTGGCACAAAAGGTTATAAAATGGGGCAAAACTGACTCAGCAATGGAAATTTTGGGCTCCATTGAGATCATCCATGGAGGACTAGCCATCATGTTATTTTCTCATCCTAGAATGTGTTTGTTTTCTCATGCTGGAACATTTTATTTTTTTTTGCCTTCTCAGCCAGTAACATTTTGGTCTTCTTCGCCCGTCGCACAGGTGACACACAGGTGAGCAGACAAAAGCCACTGATGGCAGCCAAAGAGCGATCACCATGGAAGCCTTGGCTGTGCGCGCAGAACCCCACAGGCTGTTATGTCTGGAACTAAAATTAGTCTGGGTGGCCACAGAGGCCCAGAGATGATCGCTCACTCCCTCCCTTACGGCCAACCTGAGCATCAAGGTAGGCAGCATCCCGGCGAAAGGAAAGAGAGGCGTCCTTGGGGAGGCAGAGCATGAGATCATGCTCTGGTGTTTATGACAACGTTGGGAGTATCGCCCTGGGGAGAAGAGCAGGACAATTCAGGGGAGACCACACACACACACATGCACACACACACCCTGGGAGCTCGTGGCGAGCATGGAAGGAGGTGGGAGGTATTAAGAACCCACTGATTCTTGCTCAGGGGATACTCCAAGACAAAGCCAACTCACCAGGTGCCCAACTGGGCTTCTATAAGGACTGGACGTCCAACTACAGGTGATGGTGGTGGAGGTAGTGAGGGAAGAGGATGGGAGTTGAAGTCCAACCCATGTAAAGGGCTTCAGAGGTTGGAGAAGGGGATTTGCCTTATTTTAGGATACGCAACCCTGAAACGGGATTTTGAAGCCCTGATTCAAATCCTCCAATTACACCTCAGAGCTCAGCAAGCTAAGCTAAACTTTCCTTTCCTTTCTCTTCTCTCCTCTTCTTCCTTTCCTTTCCTTCCCCTTCCTTCCCTCTCTTCTTTCACAACTTTTTCTTTTTTCCTTCCTTCCATCCATCTTTCTCTTTTCCTTTCTTTTCCTCTCCCTTCCTTCGCTCTCTTCTTTCTTACACTTTTTCTTTTTTCCTTTCTTTCTTCTTTTCATCCATCTTTCTCGTTTCCTTTTCTTTCCTTTCTCCTCCCTTCCCTCTCTTCTTACACATTTTCCTTTTTCCTTTCTTCCGTCTTCCTTCCTTCCATCCATCTTTCTCTTTTCTTTCCCTCTCCTTTCTCCTTCCTCCCCTCTCTTCTTTCTTACACTTTTTTCCTTTGTTTCTTCCCTTTCTTCCTTCCATCCATCTTTCTCTTTTCCTTTCCTTCCCTTTCCTCGCCCTTCCCTCTCCTTTCTTAATACAACTTTTTCCTTTTTTTTCTTCCTTTCTTCCATCTTCCTTCCTTCCATCCATTTCTCCTTTCCTTTCCTTCTTCTCTTTCCCTTCCTTTCCCTTCTCTTCCTCTCCTTTCCCTCCCTCCATCCCTTCCCCTTCTCTCTCTCTCTCTCTTCCTGCTTCTATTGTTTTTATTAACCACTCAAAGTGGGTGACACACCTAATACATCCCTTCCTACTTCTATTTCCCCCCATAACAACCACCCTCTGCGGTGCGCTGGGCTGAGAGAGAGTGACTGACTGGTCCAAGACCATCCAGCCTCCATGCCTAAGGCAGCATTACACTCCCACTTTCCTGTTTCCTAGCCTGGAGCCTTAACCACTAGACAGAACTCCTCAGATTTATTCAAATTAGGATGTTCAATCGCAAAAAAAAAAGAAAAAAGGTCTACAGTGAAACAAAGTCCCATGGGGTACAGGTAACCCTGGACTTGTAAATATTCATCTAGCAACCAAAGTTACAGCACACCCCTGAAAAAAAGTGACCAATGACTATTTTTCACACCTACGACAGTTGCAGCATTCCCGTGTGGTTGTGTGATCAAAATTTGGGAGCTTGGCAACTGTCACATATTTATGAGAGTTGTAGCATCCCAGGGCCCTTTGATCCCTGCTTGCAAACTTCCCAGCTGGCTTCGGACAAAGCAAAATAAAAAGGGGAACTCCATGACTCTGTGACTTGTGTAACGGCCGTGCAAAATCCAGGGCATCCTATTTAGCAACCGAAATTCCGATTCCAATTGCGGCTGACTGAAGGCTAAGTTGAAGGCTAACTGTATTCCCTTCAGGGAGAGTCACTTTAGCAATGCCAAATTCATCAGCAAGAGTAAAGGCGTGGCATGTCTCCCAGATGCCTCCCTCCCTCTATTTTTTGGGATGGATGCAGAGGTGGAATTCAGCCGGTTCTGGAGAACCAGTAGCAAAAATTTTGAGTAGTTCAGAGAACCAGCCAATCCCACCTCTGACTGGCCCCGCCCCCATCTCTTCTCCGCCTCCCATTGAGTCCCAGCTGATTGGCTGGGTCTTCTTTGGTTGCCCTGCATAGGAGAACGGAGCTGGAAAGCAGGTGAGTGGGGTGGGGAGGGAATGGAGATTTTGCAGTATCTTTCCCCTGCCACGCCCACCAAGCCACGCCACGCCACACCCACCAAGTCACGTCCACAGAATTGGTAGTAAAAATGTTTGAATCTTACCACTGGATGGATGCAAAGGGAGATTTTAACACACACACACAGCCACAAATTCCAAGAATTCTAGTTGTTCTGCTGCTACATGGATATACATTAAGCTGTCTTCATCAGTAAAATGTAAGTTTACAGCACTGATTCTTTTTCCAAATATTAGTCAACAGCTAGCAAGCCCTCATAAAGCTGCCTCCAGCACCCCCCATTTTGCAAATTCAGCTCAGATTTGTGCATCAACTTTTCCATTATCAAAGACATCGCTTATTAATCCAATCCATCTCTTTCAATAGCTAGGAGAAAGTTCCCGGGCTGCCTCAAAGACGCATCCTTGCCACTAAGTGACATATTTTAGATTAAATTTTAATGAGAGCAAAGCAGTGGTAACACCGCCAATATGAATTTACTGTTTTAAGGAGGGGGGAAAAAAAGTATCCTATGTACTCTTTTTCTCGCCTATCTATTCTTTTTTTCCTGATACACAACACTATAAAATTGCCTTGCGATAGAACTGGGCTCTGAAGGGGACTAACCTGTAGGAATTGTCTAGCTTTGCCCACATACTTATTATACACAAAGGATTAACGACAAAGGCATTTCATCAGAACTCGGTCTTCCTTGGAAATGACATCAGTGAAAATGATGTCATGAAAATGATACCCCCCCCATCCCAATTAAATCAATTGCTTGAAATAAACGTTGGAATGAAACAAAAATTGTGAGATGTCCAAACTTGGCGAGAATGAACGGAACCTTCCAGTCTTGTGACGTTTGGGCAATTTTATAAGAAGATGCAAAACTTGGGAGCATTCTAGGACAAAATCGCAGAATTGCAAGACTTTAGGCAGCTGGGATTTGGGGTTTGGAGGGGCTCCAAAGCATCCTGCCAGCTTGCACAATCACACTATCACCTAAAAAATTGATACTAATACTGACCCCAATTTTATACATTGTTGTGGTTCGCTGGCAGCCTGTGCAGACAGCAGTGGAATCGGACAGTGGGGAAGAACAGGGACCAGTCCGGGAATCTGGGGAGGACTTGGATGAGGGTCCTGCATCCGATGCAGAGATGGGGCCAGGACCATCTGGGAGTGGGGTGCTGACTCTGGAGCCTTTAGAGTCTGGCAGCAGTGAGGAAGAGGATCCAGGGGAGCCTGTTCCCAGTGCGCGTGTGCGCAGAGCTGCTAGAAGGCAAGAGCAGTTGAAACAAAAGGGGCGCCTTGGGAGTAATGCTGGGAGGTGATTGCCCCTCCCATAAGGTATAAAGGAAGAATCCTTTGCCGGAAGCAAAATCGTTCGTTTGGTTCAGATTCATTCATGAAGCTCTTTGTACTTCGGTTGGTTTTCTTTCTAGTTCATTGGACAATTCTGTTATTGGCAGCACTTCACAGGAAATAAAGGTGGGTGCTTATCTTGAGGGACTGCTTGAGATTCATTACCAATAAAACAAGACTTATTTTTAAAATAAGCGTGTGCGTAATTATGGTCTCGGAAGCCTTGGCCAGAACACACATTTCATTGTTGCCACATCTTGCTCACCCAGATTTCTACAGCCCAGACAGGGTCGTCCTATTCTGAACAGACATATTTAGAGAAAGAAGGGGTAGCCCCATGGAACCCCATCATTTTGGAGCCAGTAGGCCCGTTGGGATTTCTGCAAATATGTCATAAAAGCAGTCACAAATGGTTTATTTATATCCCATCTTTATTGGCGGCGCGTTGGCTCGGCGGTTAAGACACTGGGTTTGTCAGCTGGAAAATCAACCACCCAGGTTCAAGACCCAAGCTCCACATGACAGAGTGAGCTCCCTTTCTCCCCTCCAGCTCCTGCCCACCTAGCAGTTTGAAAGCATGCAAAAGCGTGTAGGTAAATAGGTACCACCATTTCAGTGGGAAGGTAACAGTGCTCCCTAATGTCATGCTGGTCACATGACCACGGAAATGACTTCAAACTACGCTAGCTCTATGACCTTGAAACGGAGATAAGTACCGCCCCCTATAGTGGGCAACAACTAGTGGAGTAAAATCCGCAGTGACTTTTACCTTACTTTATTTTTACAAACGGCTCAAGGTAGCCAATATACCCAACCCTTGTTGGTGAGGCCATCACAAAAATGACAACACAATGAAAGGCCAAGAAAAACCATGGGCTTTTGCTAAACCCATCTACAAATTTTCCCAAAACACCTATCTATTTATTTATACAGCCATTTATGTATAAATATATCACCAAGACCCCGCGGTACATAAATGGCTACGTAGACAAATAAACAATAAATAAATGATGTCCCTAGGCATTTTTGCAAATACAGATTACGCTTGAAGCTAGCTCTTCAAGCTTGCTCCCTATTCATTTTCATTTAATTAAATGCAAAAGAGAAAAGATTAAATTTCGGCATGAGCCTTGGTGGCACAGTGGTTAGCGTGCAGTACTGCAGGTTATTTCTGCTGACTGCAATTTCACAGTTCGAATCCCACCAGGCTCAAGATGGATGCTCTAGCCTTCCATCTTTCTGAGGTGGGTAAAATGAGGACCCAAATTGTTGGGGGCGATAGGCTGACTCTGTAAATCGCTTAGAGAGGGCTGTAAAGCATTATAAAGCAGTATAGCTATTGCCATTGCAAGGGCCAAGGAATACACACTGGTAGGCACTTCGCCATTGCAGGTTGAGGATTCTTTGGTTGCACCAGTAGTAGTAGTAGTAGTAGTAGTAGTAGTAGTAGTAGTAGTAGTAGTAGTAGTAGCAGTAGCAGTAGTAGTAGTAGTAGTATCCACAGAGATTTCTGGAGAACCTCCGAGGTCCCCCCACCCTTAAAATTTACCCCAAAAGAGGGCCAGAATCAATGAAACACAAAGTCCAACCAGTGTTTTATTTCTCAGTAATGCACAAAGACTGAAAACAAAAGCTGCTGGACACGCAAAGTTTTGCACTTCTTCGAAAGGAAGAACAGGGGTGTTGCCACATTGAACCCTCTTGCCAACTAATTCAGCTTCACTTCCACTACTGACTTCCCGCCCTTTCCTCGCTAAACATCCCAGAACTGTATTCACGGCCTTCATTCATAACATAAAGGATTTTCCCCCAGCCTTCTCAACCTGTCATCCTTAGGCAATGTCCTGTGTTACACAACTTGAAGTCCATCTGTTTGAGAGGAGACCAGTTGAGAAAAGGCTGGTGAGATCAGAACAAATCAAGAAGTTATGACCAGCTTTCCCGTTCGCCCTCCCTCCACCTGAGACACCCAATGTTTGGATTTTCCATCTAGCTTTCTTTCTTTCCAGAGCATGAGGTTATTCTGTTTCAGACCATGTAATTTTCCACTTCTCATCGATGCCACTGCCTCTTAACTCAGTGTCATCTGTGAATTTAATGCACTGCCCGGACTGCTTTGTTTCTAGCGGCCAAGACATAAGTGAAAATTAAAATGCAAAATCCAGATGGTTTGGGCCACAGCTTCCCTGAAGATAAGGTTTGTCTACTGTGTTTAAAGCTATGTCTCTTCGATACGTTTCCTGAGAGAGCTAGGGATACATATCTTCAGCAATTAATCTTTCTACTATTCATAATAATAATAATAAACACCATCGGTATTGATAAATTCACTGTCAGTAAATTGCAAAAGGCAGCTTTTGCAATTTAGCTTACATCCTGCAACAATGCGTCTAACACCATCAAATATCAACACCTGCGAATCCCACGTTCTTGGGATAAAAGTAGATAAAAATGCCAAATCCAATCTGATCATCTGGCTGACTGTGTGACAAACCATAAGAAAGACAAACAAACAAGCAAAAAGTCTGGATATTGGAGAAACCTGGAGGATAGAAGAGAAAGAATTGCAAATAAAAATAGAACAACTAGAAAGCAAAAGTAGTACCAATAGTGATAGATGCCTCAGTCCCCAAATTATCTGGGATACTATTTAAACACCTTCAACATTGACAAAAATCACCATCAGTCAACTGCAAAAGGCAGCTTTGCTTGGAACAGATGCCATCCCATTTAACATTGTTAAACAATAACATCGGCTTATCCCAGATCTTTGGGGAGAACTTGGTAGGTGGATTAAAAACGCCAAATCCAGTCTAAACATCTGGCAGACTATGCAACCAACCATAATAATAACAACAATTGAGGCTAGTACTCCATGAAAGCTTACTGAGTACTGGAGAGACCAAGCTGGCCTACACGAAAGACCAAATAAGGAATAGAAAAGACAATTTTGCAAGGCAACATTATTACATGGCCAATACATTAAAAAAAAAAGCAAGCAAAGCAGATAAGAACATTTGGCAGTGACTAAAAGCGAGAAAATTGAAGAAGAAATGGGATAATTCTTTCTGGCTACATAAGACCAAGCCTTAAGAACCAACATATTCAAAGCCAGAATCGAGAAGACAACAGCAGGCCAAATGCCAGCTCAGCAAAGCCAAAGAAACAGTGGATCACCTGTTTAGCTGCTGTAAGGACTGACCACCATCAGTGGCACAACAAAGCAGCAACAATGGTGCCTTGAAATATCTGCAAAAAATACCATTTAACTGCAAGCACAAATTAGTGGGACCATAAAACAGAGAAATAGAAAATGAAGGAATCAAAGTGCTTTAGGATTTTGATAGAACTCTACAGAACTCATATCGAATTCAAGGAGACAGAACAATCCAGACTGAATAATTGCCAATTAAAAAGAAAAACAAAAGTCTGGATAGTGGACATGGCAGTACATGGAGACAGTAAAATAGAAGAGAAAGAAGTGGAGAAAATCACAAAATATTAAAACCTGCCAACAGGTGTGGAATGGCTATGGCAAAGAAAAGTAATTACAGCATCAGTAGTGACTGGAGTCTTGAGTGTAATCCCAAAACCTCAGAGCACCACTTGAACATTGACAAAATCCCCATCAATCAGTTGCAAAAGGCACCTTTACTTGAAACAAATTACATCCTTCTAGGATTCTTTTAGCACTATCAAACAATATCACCTCCCTCTCTTGGGTCCTTGAGCAGAACTCAATAAGTGGGTGAAAATGCCAACTCCAGTCTAAATATCTCACTTATTGTGCGATGAACCATAACATTCTTAACTTTTAAAAATCGGAACTGACTGAATGTACAGGAGACAAAAACATGAATATAGAAATAACGTAATAAGAAGTTGGAAATAGAATGCTGGCAAGGAAAAATCACCCGGTCATTTTTTATTTTATTTTTTTTGCAAAAGATTGAAGGGAAAGTGGATAAAGATAAAATCTGGCAATACCTTACAAAATCTGTGCATTGTCAAAAATTTCCATCTGTCAACTATAAAAGGCTGCATTGCTTGGATCCACATATAAGACAATAATGCCAACACATTACAACATCACATCACAATATCACATTGTAGGTTCTGGGGAAGAACTTGATGCAAACGAAAGCCAACACTAGCTAAAGAAGTAGCAGCTGTGAAAAAAAACTTTCCATTTTAGAGTTTTGCTGTCCCAAAAGAGGAGGATTATGAGCCATTATTTATCAAAATCAATGGTATTTTCGAAAATACCATTGGTATATTTTGCTCAAGCCAACCTCAGAGATCCTTGCTACAAGATGCTTACAACCCAAAATTGACAGCAGTGAGGAAAGGGCAACAACAGATCAAAAAGGGAACAAAAGAGAAGAGTGAGGAAGTGCAATTATGCGCAACCTTCCTTACAGTTTGGGAAAACTGGGTGAGCCTCTTTTGGATGTCCACAAGACTTTATGGAGGTTTGGTACCGATGCAAAGTGGTTAAGGCTTGGACAGACTCCGTCCTTTATGGTTTTGAAGGTTGGGCACAGATTTCTCTTGACTTAAAATCTACTTTAGAAGTTACTCTATGGCCAAATTCACACAATACCGTGTTCACCTTCAACCCAGGTTGACAAGACATGTGCCAGGTTAAAGTTAAACAAATAAACCGTGTTTTGGCTTAACTCGGTGGCTTCCTTTCACATTCACAGATTCAGACCATAGTGAGTCACCACACACCCCTCCCCCAAACTAGCAAAATCCATTTCAGCCTAATCAAATCTCCTGTACGAATTGATTCCACATGTCTCGTTCAGCTGCCCACCCCAGGGAATACTGGAACAGGGAAATGTCCTGGGAAATTGTTTTTGTGAAGCTTTCCATCCTTGCCGCTCATGCAGATTTCAACCCCAGCATCTGACAGCTAACCTTTGGACATGGTGTGATTTACTGCTGAGGAGTTGTAGAAAAACCAGTGTAACTGAGATTTAGTTGGGTTTGAGAAAGTTGAAAATGTTGACTCTCCTCTCCCAACCCTCCCTCCCCCCAAAAAAGCAAGGGGGAAGATCTTGAATACCTGGCACCTGTTCTATCCAAAACCCTATCGATGGTAGCCCTGAGTCACTGGCGAGACGAAAACAATTGCAACTCTTGGATATGGCTCTAAAATCTGAAATTATTGAGTCTGGTTTCCCCAAGCCACTGGCTTCTTCAAAATTAGCTTTTCCTTTTCCAGCTGCTTCTGTCCTCTTTCCAGCCACCTGTCTCTTTTTGGTATGTAATTAACAGTGACTCCCAATTTAATTAACAGCTCCTAGGGAGCCCCAGCTAAGCCCACATCTAAAGTGCCATCAGACCACAGCTCTGGCCTGGTCTCCATTTATCTTCGCCCTCCCTTGTCGACAATTGCCAGCAGGGGTGAGTTTCTGAAAGGGAAGCAGGACAAGCTAACATCACCGACGCCCAAGCTGGGTCAAGCTTGTGGCTCCACTGCTGATGATGTTCAAGAGGAAGCCACTCCAGAATTGTTGTGGTTCGCCGGCAGCCTGTGCAGATGGCCGGGGAATCGGACAGTGGGGAAGAACGGGGACCAGTTCAGGAGTCTGGAGAGGACTCGGCCGAAGGCCCTATGTCCAATGCAATGATGGGGACAAGAGTGGGATGCTGACTCCGGAGCCTCTGGAGTCTGGCAGCAGCAAGGCAGAGGACCCAGGGGAGCCTGTTCCCAGTGCATGTGCGCACAGAGCTGCTAGAAGGCAAGAGCAGCTGAGACAAAAGGGGCGCCTCGGGAGTAAGGCTGGGAGGTGATTGCCCCTCCCATAAGGTATAAAGGACAGGCAAAGGTGAAGAAACCTTTGCAGGAAGCAAAGTTGTTCGTTTGGTTCAGATTCATTCTTGAAACTCTTTGTACTTCGGTTGGTTTTTGTTTTAGTTTATTTGACACTTCTGTTATTGGCAGCACTTCACAGGGAAGGTAGGTGGGTGCTTATCTCGAGGGATGGTTTGAGATTCATTACCAGCTGGGAATGAAAACAATTCCCAGCGTTGCAATAAAACACAAATACTTATTTTTAAAATAAGCGTCTGCACAATTATGGTCTCGGAAGCCTTGGTCAGAACAAGGATAAATGCTATGGTAGGTGGGTTGGGCTTGCCCACCAGTGAGGGACCCTTCCCCAAATCTGAGAATGAGACCACCAGGAGAAGTAGCTGGGGTTCAAAAGTCTTCAGGTAACCTGGTGATCAAGAGGTTTTCAAAAGTAGACCAAACTACCAGTTGACTGGGATGGAATAAGATCTCCTGCCTTAGACTAGGTTCCTTCCCAGTCCTATGATTTTATGTTTTATGCTCTGTTAAGTTGGGGAATCCACATCACTTTCTAAGAACAAAAGCCAAGGTCCCAAATTCAATTCCATGGGAAAAAAATCACAGAAGGATCTCCCAATGTTTGAGATAGCCAGGAGAGACTTAAGGAGATGCAGCTTGCGCATCACTTTCCTTCCTGTTCTGTCCTCTATTTGCTGTCCTCTTCTCACCCAACCATAGCAGATTCCAGCCAACAAGGGAGAGCTTCACCCTTGAGTGGCAGCGTTACCACCATATACAAAAACCAGAGATGCTAAGCATGGGCCAAATTCTGAGGGAGAAACTTCAGACTTCGATTTAAAATAGCAATAGCAATAGCACTTAAGATTTACATGCCACTTCACAGTGCTTCTACAGCCCTCTCTAAGCAGTTTATAGAGTCAGCATATTGTCCCCCAACAATCTGGCTCCTCATTTTACCCACCTCGGAAGGATGGAAGGAATGGAATCAATCTTAAGTCGGTCAGGATCGAACTGCTGGCAGTTGGCAGAGTCAGCCTGCAATGCTGCATTCTAACCAAGGCTGCAGAGGCCACTCTTGGGCTACAGGTTGGGCACCCATGGTTGAGGGTATGGGGCAGCAGAAATTCTGTGTTCCTCTGACAAAAGGGTTGGAAACAAGCAGCAAATACAATGACATACACCCATAGGGTGCTGGAACACACCTGTTAATGTAAATTAAGAGCTTGGCAGGGTATGTTTTTGGCTTTCTGTTCTCAAAAGCTGACAACTGGCCAGGAGGATAACATTCTGGTTCAACCAGTACACAGGCTGGGTAGAAACACCAGGCACGGTCCTCATCGTAGCTTCCTCCTCCTCCTCCTCCTCCTCTTATTTCTCCCTCGTGCCAAGAAAGTGGTAGAATCATGCATCTTACCAAAAAAAAAAATGGCCCAGCACCAACCGTCCAGTGAGAGGACTGCATCGAAGAGAGCATCCTTTCTGTTACGGTTCTTTTCCTTCTTTTCGGTAAATAAGAAGCATCTCCAGGAGGTTCCTACTTGAGGCTCAATGATCTTGGCGCTACCATGTAATCTCTCCTGTCACCTGGCAACCTCCATGCCCCATTTGATTTCTTCCAACTGTTCATTACTTCAAAAGCCTTTGCCGGGCTGTGGGCACGCTGCAAAGTTAATTCCGCCCTGAAGCGTCACCCTCTTGGGTTTCCAGGCAAGCCTCTGAATCTTGTCCGATACGAGGGCACGTATTTAAAAAGAACCCTGATGAGATTCAGCCGTTGAAAAGGGTTTGGTTATTATTCCAGCCAGGACAACAACAACAACAACAACAACAAAGATGATGACAAAAATAAGTTGGGATTGGAAAAATGCATCTGGAGATCCACCATTTTGTTTTTGTAGTAGAAACGTTTTGTGACTGTAGAAAGAATGCAGAGAAGAGCAAGAAAGACTGGAGGCTAAAATGTACGAAGAACGGTTGCTGGAATTGGATACGTGTAGTCTGATGAAAAGAAGGACTCTAGGGGAGACATGTTAGCAGTATTCTGATATTTCAGAGGCTGCCACAAAGAAGAGAGAGTCAAGCTAGTCTCCAAAGCACCCGAGGGCAGGACAAGAAGCAACGGGTGGAAACTGATCAAGGAGAGAAGCAACACTTAGAACAATTAATCTGTGGAACAACTTGCCTCTCCAACACTGGAAGTTTTTAAAAAGAGGTTGGATAGCCATTTGTCTGAAGCGGTGTCGGGTTTCCTGCCTAGGCAGGGGGCTGGACTAGAAGACCTCCAAGGTCCCTTCCAACTCTGTTAACCTACCCTACCTTATTCTATTAAAGTGAATTGAGCTGAGGGGGCTCAATGGCAGCCCTCAAACCTGCTACCTGATGTTCTTCTTTCCTTTACCAAGCCTTTAGCTGATCCTTCTCCTCTTCTTCTTGTGTTATTTTGCCTCTCATTCATGCCTTGGGCTCCTCTTTAACTTAAAAGAAAACTTCCAAGGGCAATAATACACCTACTACCAGCGCTGGGGTTGATAATACGACACTATACCAGCAATTCTAGTTCTGTCTTCTCTGAAAACTGATGCAAGCTAGGAAGGAGGGAGAAATTAAGGTCAGGGAGCCACAGGGGGAAAATTAAACTGTTAACCCAAAGCAGTAGAATTGCTTGTCTTGCTGTTCTTATTGGTGGGTGGAGCTTCCTACCAACTCGCCTTTGATTAATTCAAACTTCAAAAGCTTGGATGGGACGCTTCAAAAGCTTGAATATCGTGCTTATGTAAGGTCTTTAAAAAAAACTGGGTATGTGCCTTTAAAGAAGAAGAAAAAAAAATACAGAATTCTATTCCCGTCACATCTTCACAGTTATCACCAACATAACTTTAGAGATGGTTCTTCATTCCTTGGGAGTAAAAACGGAGGTTTCACATCCATTTGTTCTGAAATGCCCATGTGTAATTTAAAATAGCAGAGGGAAGGAGGGAAGGGAGCCACTACAAAAAATCTCCCATCGTTTTCTTCAGGTTGATAAGTATTAATTTTAGCAACTGGATTATCCCCCTTAAAGTCAGCAGAACGGTGGGCTTTCCCATCAGATTCATGGAAACCTCTACGGCAAGGGTCTTCAAACTCGGCAAATTTAAGACTTGTGGACCTCAACTCCCAGAATTCCTGAGCTAACATGACCAGAGGAGGAATTCTGGGAGTTGAAATCCATAAGTCTTAAAGTTGCCAAGGTTGGAGACCCCTATTCTATACAACAGCCTATGCCAAGGGTCTTCAACCTTGGCAAGTTTAAGACTTGTGGACTTCAACTCCCAGAATTCCTGAGCTAACATGACTGGAAGAGGATTTCTGGGAGTTGAAGTCCACAAGTTTGAAGACCCCTGCTCTACAGAAATCCCAATAATAAGATGGCATTTGAGCACGTCCTACCTACTATCCATCCACTCACATGTTTGCCACCAGCATGGTGTGTTCAACACTGCTAGTCTTGTGTAAGAACGATGCTTATTTAGATGTTTGGTCCAAATGTGAGATGAATGGGATGAAAATGAGAACCATCCAAGTAAAATTAGATGGAGATGACCAGGCTGAGCCTGAAAGAGGAGTCAATTGCATCATCAGTCTCAAGTCCCTTTGCACCCACAAGTGATCTCATCCAGCCCACCTTAAATTCCAATGACTCTTAAAAGGTAAAGGTTCCCCTCACACATACGTGCTAGTCGTAACCCGTGCTCAAAGCCAAAGAGCCAGCGTTGTCCAATGTCTCCGTGGTCATGTGGCCAGCATGACTAAATGCCCAAAGGCGCACAGAACGCTGTTACCTTCCCACCAAAGGGGTCCCTATTTTTCTACTTGCATTTTTTAACATGCTTTCAAACTGCTCGGTTGGCAGAAGCTGGGACAAGAAACTGGAGCTCACTCCATTGCGCGGTGCTGGGGATTCGAACCGCCAAACCGCCGACCTTTCTGATCGACAAGCTCAGCGTCTTAGTCACTGAGCCACCGCATCCCCATTGACTCTTATCTACCACCAATTTGTTTTGACTGTTAGTAGTTCAGATTCTTGGAGAGAGCTTTAGCATACAATAAACTTATATCCATTCGAATTACCCAGACTTCCAATTTCCTGAGCTTGACACTAAGGATGGAAGGGAAGAATGCACAGGACTCTAGATGACAAACACCTGCAGGCATCAATTTGTCACATCTGGTTTTTCTTAATCAATGCTGTACACAATCCAGAAAATGGATGCTCTCTCTGGGAACCTTTAGCTATGCAATTTGGGATGAACAGCCTTGGAATGGTATGGGAGTAGGAATGGATTTCCAAAGGAAGAAAAAACTGCAGACTACAGGAACCAGGAGCATCACTCGGGTGACCCTGAAGACCCAGATAAACCTCCAAGTGGCCTCAACAATCCTCTAAAAGGATGCAAATGACCAGCTGTCTGCAAGGAGTATAAATCTTTCCCTTCCCCACCATCCAGTCAGAGCTGAAGAAGCTTCTTGGATGAGAAGTGAAATGCCTTCCAAAGAAAAAAACAGAAAGTCCAATTGCCTCCTGAAAAAAAAAAAGCATCTTTGGGACAACCATGATCTGGAGAATGAGAATCTCAACAGACTTTGAGTCCCTGGGAAGACACGATACTCACCGTGGTAGGGCACTGTTTTCCTGGGCACCAAGTTCCACCAGTTGCTGACAGCAGAGCCCTCCGTGCGAAGAACCAGCGACGTTAAGAGAAACACGCTAAGAGCCAGCTGAGGAGCCATTCTGCTGGGGAAGGAAGATTCCCACCGTAGTCCAAGAAGAACCATCCACGCCAAACAGCTGCTGCTGCTGCTACAATCCTGGGTTTTTTCCTTCCTCAATGAGTTGGCCTGGTAAGGGGGAGAAGCAAGAGGTTAGTTGGCTAAGGTTACAATGGCATCAACCACGTGCCCAGAGTCCCAGTGGGAAGGGCCAGGAAGGAAGGTGGAAAGGAAGGGGGTTGCGTGGGAACAAAGGAAGCACCAAGGAGGAGGAGGGAGTTGCCATTTGGGTACCAGTCTTCCACTCGGAGGCTGAATGGCCCTGGTGATTCAGCCAATGAGCAACAGGAAGTGGAAATTTGAGAACCCCTCTTTCCTCCCCCAAAAGCCTCACCACTCCTTGCTATCCCACACGCTCCTGTTTCCCAGATTTCACAATTTGGCTTCCTGTATATCTCTATTAAGGGAAAGCCCCCCCTCCCTTTTTAAAAAAATTTACATTTCCCAGACAGGCTGTCCTGGATGGACAGAAGAGTCCCTGAATTGTAAGCAGCACCTTAAACCAAAGAAACAAATGCTCCTACTCTCTTTATCTCATCATTAAAGTTACAACGAGGAGGGGTTTTGATGGGATGGGAAATGAGGGCTTCAGCGGTGGGCAATTCCCGAGGACAGAAAGGGAAAGAAGGAAATTGTTTTCGGGTTGCTGCCAGTAGCCTCCCCCCATCACAATCTGTTGCAGTCTATTATCTCTTAAATTTACAACCAGGAGTAAAAGGCAGCCCAATGAAGCTTTCCTGCTCGCAAATTTATCACCACACGGGGATCCTGTGTAGTAGGCTGAACAAGAAGACAAACACTCATCCTGGGTCTCCAAATAAGCTTCAACAGCTGAATACAAGCCAGGTCTCCCCCAAAAT